>NWBR01001033.1:3340-43724 GCA_002914575.1 Entamoeba moshkovskii
TAATTCAGAAAAGTTTTTGTTTAATTTGGGTCAAAGACAAAAAAAGAAGAAAACAATAAAATTTTAAGAAGTCAAAAGGAATGCGGAAGAACAAGAGTTGAGGAGAACAAATAATTTCAAACGAAAACAAGAAATTTATAAAAAATGTTTTATTGAACATTTTATTTTTAAAAAGAGTTGGAAGAACTAAAAAAAAGAAAGGGATGTCGAGTTTTCTTAGAGAAGCAGTTTCAAAAGAGAAGAGGAGATACCAGAAATTTGGATTCGATTTGGATTTATCTTGTTTGTTATTTGAGTTGGTAATAAACTAATACTCATTTGGTAGATATTACACCAAGAATTATTACCATGGGGTTTCCAAGTGAAAAATTCGAGGCGGCATACAGAAATCCATTTCCCGATGTGATGAAGTTTGAATATTTAACTAAATGATATAATAAACTCACAATAAGTTTTTTAGATACATTCCATGGAGGTCATTATAAAGTTTATAATTTTTGTTCTGAAAAACCATACGACGGAGAACACAAAATAAAAGGAGAATGTTTGTTTTTCTTATTCAATTAATCCATCAGTTAATATTCAGATTGTTATTTCCCTTTTGATGATCACAATGCCCCCCAATTCGAAATCATTTCTAAACTATGTTTGGATGTTGATGAATTTTTGTCAAGAGACCCAAAAAATGTTATCGCTTTGCATTGTAAAGCAGGGAAAGGAAGAACTGGGCTAATGTGTGCGTGTTTATTGGTTTATTTTAGGGATTGCCTTCATTCATATGAAGCAGTTGATTTATATGGGAATGCGAGGACATATGATAAAAAAGGAGTTACAATTCCTTCTCAATTAAAATATGTTGGATATTGGGGATCAACACTTTTGGCACGTCTTCCTTATGGTCAAAGGAAATTAAAATTAGCGTCAATGACCATGAAGCCAATCCCCAAACTTACGGAAGATTTAAGAATTAAAATTTTCCTTTGGAAAACACTTCAATGTGATAAAGCTTTGGGGACTCTCAAAGGCGCGAAAGCCAAAGAAAATAAAACAAAACGTGAGGCTGATATTGATCTCTTTGATAAGATCTATGAAGAATTAAAACAAACTAAACCAGATGTTAGTATCCGAGAAACAATATGTGCATGGGATTGGAAAATGAGAGAACAAGTTGGATCCGATAAGTTTGGAGAAGAATCAATTTCTTTCCCCATTGAAAATGTTAATTTGATGGGAGATGTTAAAGTAGAAGTCTACAGTCAGAAATTGGGACAACTATTTACGGTTTGGTTTAACACATGGTTTGTTAAAGACAATACTCTAACGTTAACAAAATTGGAATTAGACAAAGGTTGTCGTGACGATAAATTCCTTGCTCCAAACTTCACTTTAACAATTCAATTTGAAGAACTTGAAACCGTTATCAAAGAAGAAAAAATTCCTGTTGCAAAATGTGGGATAAATGAATTTGTAACACCAGAGATGACTGATCCTTCCACCATTCCCCCTAGACCTGAAACTGTTGCTGCCGATCTTTCAAGTCAGCCAGGTCATGTTGTTTTTGGTGAAAGTTGGGGAATCGTTCCCAACGGGGTTTATGCACCAGAGATGTATCCAAATTACCATTTGGCTGCAAACTTTAATTTGTATGAAAAAGTATTTAGTCATTTACACAACCCTTTTCCATTGGCCCCATTAAATCAAATTTCAACAAAGAAAATTGAAAAATCAACAAGAAGTCCATTAGAAGTTAGTCGATCAGTGTTATATGCGATTATTACATTATATCTGAGGTCTGGATTTTACGGAAGAGTAAATGATGTTGATATTGAATCAATTTATCTCAATAAGAAACAACAGTTTTCAGTATTTGAAGCCCAAGCAAGTGAATTAGCAGTAATTAGCCTATTACATCTAAAAGAGGAAGAAAAAGAACCATTTTGGTTAAATGTATATCATACAATATTATTACATGCATTAATTTACATGGAACATAGACCTTATCCGGAACATCGAGCGCTCATGGATCAATTTAAAAAAATTGTTTATAAGATAGATGGGTTAGACTTCTCTTTATATGAAATTTTGGTTGGAATCTTAAGGGCGCCATTTGGAAAAGATGATTCATTGGGATCATCCTTATCATTCTCTTCTACGAATCCAAAAAGTCGATTTGTTTGTAAGGAAAAAGATGAGTTTATTGGATTTTTAATAAGTTTTGGAATGACAAGTTCACCACCCATTTGGTTGTACGACGCAAATGATTTTAGTGAACAACGAATGAAAGCAATCAATCATTTCTTTGGAACCCAAGCAGCTGCTTTGGGAAGTAACAAAACAATATTCGTTCCACAAACCATGAAATTGTATATGAAAGATTTTAAGAATGAAAAGAATTTTTTCAAAGAAGTATTAAAACTATATGAAATCACCGAAAGTGGTTGGACTTTAAAATGGCAAAACATTGAAAGGGAATGTGGAATTTGGTTGGACCATTTGTCCGATGAATCAATAACTGTTACCCATCGAGAAGTTCCATATTTTGCACAATGCTCATTATTCCAAATAGCAAAACCACAAATATTAACTCCACCAAACTGAGGGCGGTAATTGAAATAATTTTTTTAATTAAAAGAACTAAAAAACAAATTAAAAGGGAATTAAAAAAAAACTTAAAAAGAAGAAAATGAGTCTGAAGGCAAAATTACGTGAGGATAAATTGAAAATTGAGAAAATTGAATCACATAGGCCTTCTAATCAAATCACAGTATCTCCAAATGAAAATTATTCAATTACGATTTCTATCCAGAACACTCAAAATGAAGAACTAAAGAAAATACTTTTTACTTCAACAGAATCTGAACAAATCGTTTTTGAATGTCAATGTGAAAACAAAGCCGAACAAACATTAATTATTAACGTTGGAAATAATTCAGTTGCAGATAAAACATTAAGAAGGGGATATTATAATATTTATTACGGGATTAGTGCTGTTAATTCTGTCGCAACCAATGTTCGACTTGGCCCTGAAATACTGTTTAACCATAAAATTGTGAAGGGTGCAAGAAAAAATGAAAAACTACTTGTTATCAATTTTTTAAATTACCGAACAAATGTAAAAGATTGCGTTATAATACTTAATGGTCCAAATGTTATAGTTCAAAAATTTATTGAACAAAGTGGTGTAAAGAGGTTTTTAATGAAACTGGAAGAATGTGACTTTAATAAAGATTATGAAATAAGACTTATTCATTCAGATGAAATAAAGGGCAAGTCATTTCCAAAAGCTGATTGTAATAAATTTGTTTATATATGTCGTAAAATCTTTAGTATTAAAGAAGAAGATTTTATAGAACTGAAGTGTGAAGATTTTGAGGTTTCAGATAAACCACAATCCAGTGATTAAATCTTGCTTCGCTTCCCATTTTTTAAACATCATTCCAATTTTATTTGTTATAATTTTGGGCTAAAAAGAATTTCACCCATTTTTTAAAAACATATTCATTACTGTTTTGGGTTTTTTGCTAGACAAGCCAAAAATGTTTGAAAAACTGCATCAACAACGTTTTTGTAAGAATTCAATAAACAAATGAATTAGATATTAGTCATGACTAATTTCATTTAATTGTCTTTGCATTCTTTGTGTTCTTTTCCAAATGATTTGTTCGATTCTTTCGTCTGAAACATCAAGGTCCAAATCCATTCTATTGACTTCTTTTTCATCATTAATTTTAACTAATCGTTTACAAATTTGATCAAATGGTGGTCTTTCTTTTGGATTTGTTCTCCAACAATCTTGGATCAGTTTCGCAACCGATGCAGGCATCTTCTCATCGATCTCCAATCTTTTTTCACTTTCAATATGATTTCGAATATCAAAAATTGATTTGAGATCTTTGTAAGGTTCTTCTTGATAGAATAATTCCCATGTTGTGATTGCATATGAATACACATCTCCTGCAAATGTGTATTCATCATGATAACTTTCTGGGGCTGCATATATTGGTGTTCCCAATCCCTTATCGCTGCCATTAGTCGCTCTTGTGAATCTTGATGTGCCAAAATCTGTTATTTTGATGCAACAAGCACTATCTGTATATAATGAATTCACTAACAAGTTATCTGGTTTAAGATCCAAATGCATAATTCTGTTTTCATGTAAGAATTCCATTCCTCTTGCCGTATCAAACAACATTCTAATCTTCAATTTGTATGGTAATTTAACGTAATCTTCTTTGTCATTTCTTAAATATTCACCCAATGATCCTAAAACAAAGAATTGAATGACCATTGATATTTTTGGAATATAAGTAACAGATCCCATGTAATTTGCAATGAAGGGATTTCTTAATTTACTCATAATTTCACATTCATTAATAACTTCTTTTTTCAATTCATTCATTTCTTCATCATTCAAATTCTCCCATCTAAATTGTTTGATTGCAACTGGAACACTTCTATAACTTCCAATGAATACTCTTCCATTTGCTCCTTCTGCAATTGGTTTTTCTGACATGTTCAATTCATCCATATCTAAGAATGTCGATGATGCTGCATCTGTTTTGATTGTAAAATGATAATGATAATGTTTAATTACATTCTTACATAACTTATCCATTACCCTTTGATCTTCTTGATCCCAATTTTTAAATGTTTTATCTTTTAATAACTCTGCAATTGATTCCAATGTTGATTTTGATTTACTAAACCAAACGGTGTATGGTATTTTCATATCTCTGATTTTTGTGGTACAATTCAATGTCATGTAACTTGTAAGTAATTTTGGTGTTGAATGTGGTCTAATCATCAATACTTGTGGTTCGAAATGGAAAACATATTTTGGATTATTTGGAGTATGAACAATGATCATCATCCATTTGTTTCTTGAATAATTCCTAACTTCCATTCTTTCAAATCTTGTATCCATAATTGCTGTTGCTGTTGTATCATTTCCATAATCTAATTCAAGTGGTTCAATCATATGTTTTACTGTTTTTAGAGGAACACTACTTGTAGATCCCTGAATGTAATAATGATATGTTGGTTGTTGTTGTTTGTAAATACTTGTATCTGTTTTCTTATATCTTAAAACAAATACGAGTAATAAAACAAGTACAACAACAATAATGATAAAACCAACCACACTTCCAACTGATATTACTGCCATTGTCAGTGCAGAAATCCTCTTTTCAACACATGAAGTTGGATCATTTTCATCTGGTTCATATCCTTCCAAACATCTGCAATACATATCACAATTTGTTCCGTTGTCACATTCTTCCCTTCTAACTTTTCCTCCTATTAGTTTTAAATCATCAATGACTCCATTTCCACAAAGTGTATTAACACATTTACCTTCTTTTCCTTTAAACCATCCAAGCGTTGTTTGACATTGGCAATTAACAAGACATCCTTCACTTCCTTGATAACATTCTTCATCTGATGCAATTCCACCAGAAGAACACGTTGTACTGATACATAAATGATCAACCATTTTGTATCCAGGCCCACAATGACACCATTGATCACAATATAATGAGCCAAAATAACATAAATTGGAATTATCTTCAACTTGCCATTTGTTATTGTAAAAACATTTCAAATGACAATCATCTCCTCCATATCCATCATTACACTTACATCTCTTTTCTTTGGCAAGACAATTTCCAAATCCACTTTCAGAATTGCAGTCATGAGGGCATATTGCTGTAAATTCTACATCCAAATTTACATCGTTTTCTTCGGTCATAATACAAAATAATCTCGTTTTATTTGGTTGGGGTTTTATTCGAGCAACCGCACCAAATCTTTCTTGTTCAGCCAAAACCCCATGGGGAACTCCTCTCCAAACACTTACACATCTGTGAGTTTTTGTTCCATTTTCATCGTAATGGGCGCTATATTCTTGGATAAATGAAACTCTGTTGTTAACTCTGGTGTCCACTAAAATGGAGTAATCTCCATCAAAATTAACTTCAAACACCATCAACTTTACAATTATATTTAGTATGCACATTGGATTTACAACAACCCCCCTTTTTTCTAATGGGAAGTTAATGGTGACCCTTGAAGATAAATCAGAAGACAAAAAACTAGTGACAGTTTGGTTCAAATAAAAATGAGTAATTGCATATCTTCCAGTGTATTCATCAAGGGTAACATTAACATCAACTTGATTATATTCATTTATACTAATAAACACATAATAAAAATTGTCTGTACTCAAAAGTGTTGGACTATAAATCGGTTTATAGACAGGGACTTGCATTGTGTCTTCAAGCGAAGTCTCATTTAATGAAATGTGCCCTAAACAGTAACCAATGTCGGTTCCATTTTGAGAGTTTGATACGTCTATTGAAAGATATGTATATGAATCATGGTTTTTCGAAATGTTAAGACGGATATGATCACCAGTGATTTTGGTCATATCTATTTTAAACCATTTGCCAATCCTAACTCTTTGTTTGTAGTAACAAAAACTTGAATCAACAAAAGAATGATTTCCTAATTGGAAAGAAAAAGGTTCTTTCAAATTAAGAATGCTTACCATATCTTCATTAGGAAGCCAACTGTTTTTTTGCAAAACCTTAGAATGACCAACGCATTCATTTTTTAAAGGCAAATACGCATAGTCATTTTCATTTGGGTTGGTCCATGCACAATACAAACAAGAAGTGTCGTTATAATAATTCTCTGAGCAACCACTACTGCATGTGTAGTCTGCTTCACAACCATTTAAACAACCAGGAGAACATAAATATGATTCAACATTAAGAAATAATAAGTAAAGTAACACAATGTATGTTTTCATGTATTGGAAATTAGTTAGATCAAGTTTAAGTGTTACAAAACTAAAACATTGGGTTAATCCAAAAAAAATTGGGATATTGGTTGTCGTTTACCTTCATTTACACATTCGAAATGGCAACAATAACTCTCAAAAAATAAAAAAAAAGGGGGTAAATTAAAATTTATATCTTTTTGAATTACACAACAAGTATGTGTCACTTGTTTTCATCAATCCCAAATTTCAAAAATTTTTAGAACTTCCGCGAAGTATTTAGTCTGCATATTTTCTTCAACCAACTAAAAATAGAAAAACTTTTTTTGAAGTCATGGGGTGAGGAGTCAACAACTTTGATGTTGGCTTACCCTTTTCTCGTTTAGAAATGAGTTGGTTGGAATTAGAACTCTATTGAAATTATTTTAATCTGAGTGTATTCGAAGCTAATGATTGGGGATTGTGGTGGCAATTCCAAATCATTTTTCATTGTTCACAAAGTTATTTTGAAACCACTAATTAAGAGATGTGTCATTTTAAGAGTGGAAATAAATCAAAAATAAGGCCAAACTCTCAATTACAAAATACTTAAAACGTCTTTTTGTGTAAAGGTTTTTATTGTGTCACAATCATTTAACAAATCAAGTTCTCTTTCGGTTTGAATTTTGGAATAAACCATCTTTCTATCAAATTATTCTTGTTTTAATTTTACAAAAACCATAACAAACGTTAAATAATAATCCAAGAGCGAAAGTGAGTCCATTTTAAATGAATTCATTGCCGTTTGCAAATAATGTTTTTTAATTTTGGTATTAATTTGAATAGTATTTTTGTTAATGGGTTGTGGAGAGAGAATTAAATTAAAATTGCTGTAAGGAATATGATAACTCTCTTGGTTCAATGAAATTTGAAAATTTATTAGATCAGTTATTAGTCTATTTCTAAAAGAACCATTGGTGATAATTGAATCATCTTTTGGTAGCACCTTTGTATTTCTGTAACTAATAATTTTTGTACCTCGTTGATATGGAATATTTGTATTGAATTGGATGTTACGTTTTAAAATATTATTGTTGATTGTCTTTAATATAACGTCCGCATAAGATTGATTGGGCACTAAGAGCCCAAAACAACAATTTTGGAATAAGTAATGCCCATCATAAAAATTCCTTAAATTCAAAGGATTGAATCTTTTTTGATCTTCTTTTCTTCCTAAAATTTCATGACCAAACGAAGTATTAATCCCAAATAAATGTTCATGTTTCTTTTGGAAAAATTGTTGAATTGGGTCCATCAAAACTGTTTGCCTTTCGGCATTCACAATGTCGTGTTCTTTTAAAATCGTACTTTTAATGAATGAAGGGTTAAACAGTAATGACATGTAAGCAGAAAGATCTCTTTTCCATTGACTTTCAGAAGTAATGCATTGGTACTTTGTTGTTTCTCTTGAAGTACCAGCAGATATGTTCAAACGATTGACCTCATTCATTTTCCTCAATGTGTCAACACTAAATTCTTCATTTCCCCTCAATAAAATATGTTCAAGGAAATGGGCAATACCATTGGTTGTGTCATGCACACTACCAACACCAAACATAAAAGAAAGAACGATTTTGTCATTACTTGAAGGTGCATTTAAAATGAAACCATTTAAATGATTATCAAAATTAATAAGTTTAAGGGAGTGGTTAGGAATCATGGAAGTGATCAAATAAAATAAAAGTTTTCATTCTTATTGAAAAAAAAAACCACAAATATTCAAAAAATAAAAAACAAACTCAAATCCATTGCAATTATTTAGTTTGTTTTCCCTTGTATTGTTTGGCTGGATTCTTTTTGGCACAGACCTTACCGAAATGTTTAAGGGCTTCTCTGACGTTTCTCTTTCCTCTGATAAGGAGGGTCTTTCTTCCAGTTGGAGCCTTAAGGGCAAGTTCATCGAATCTAATGCATTTTCCACCAGCCTTAGTAATGGCAGCTTCGGCAGTTTTGGTGAATTTAAGGGCGCAAACATTCATTTTTGGAACTGGATATCTGCTGTCAAGGGTAACAGTATTAACACAAACAGCGGTTTCATCCTTGTGATTTTTCATAAGGTTAGCTAATTTGCTTGTTGAGACAATTGGTCTGTTAACACGGCTTAAGCAAAGTCTGTGTAAAATAGTTTTGGCGAATTTAGATTGAGTTCTTCTAGCGAGGAAGGCATAAAGGCGAACAAGAAGTTTCATATAAGCGTTATTTCCACGAGCGGTCTTTGAAACGTGTTTACGAACGTGATGTCTGTCTAAATCAATGGCCATCGCTTTGTTCTGCACATTTCTTAGTTCACAAGGGTTTTTTGATTCTTCTTTAGTTTTTTTATAATAAAATTTATTAAAAAAATAATTTTGTTAACAAAAATTACTAGTCCCCGTTTTTAAGAGATTTGAAAAATGAATGAATGAAATAATAAAATAATAATAAAAACTAAAAAAATCAAATTATAACATTATTTCATCAATATCTAACAAGATTGGACAGCTCTACTTGGATCCTTTCAGGCCATTTTTCGAATACTATTTCTTCTTCATTCAATAAACATAACAATTCTTCGTTTTTAACATCAACCGACTCATATCTGATATTTGCCATTTTTAAAGAATTCACAATACCATTGATTATTGGTATTTTTTTATTTAATTGAAATTCTCCATCTTTTTCTGAAATACTTCCACCATATTTTTTATGTTCTTTTGAATCAGGTGTTATGGAAGATGAGTCATTCGAACCTTTTGTTGAAAATGATCTTCTTCTATTCTTCTTCACAAAACTTTCAAGAATCTGAAGTTTAATTTTCTTCTCCATCAGTAATTCTTGTAATTTTGGTCTTAACGAATTTCTACATTTTCCAAATGGATGGGATGTTGTTTCTTGTGGTATTGACACCGTTAATTCATTGATTTGTTTTTCTAATGAAGAACGAAGTGAACGATATAAATAATCTTGGACTGCGTCATAACGAACAATATTTTCATCATTCATTATTCGATCGCTTTGGCTATTTCTATTGATATCAGATCCTGACTGAAGAAATATACCAAAACCATCAGCTGGAGATGAATTAGAGGAAGAATTATTTGATTTATTCTTCAATTCAGTATTTTCTTTTTTTAATAATTCAATTTGTAATTGAAGATTTTCAGAGTTATTGACGGATCTCAAATATTTCACTTCTTCGGCAAGTCCATCCCTTTCCCTCATTAACTGCTCATTCAATGTCTCTAATCGACAAATTCGATTAATTAAAGAATCACTATCCATTCCTACTAATACGAAATAAACAATATTTAAGTTGAAGATGAATAAATTTCGATCGCCCATTTCATCTTTTTCAACTTTTCCATATGAAATAATTCTCAATACCCCCTTCAGTTTCCAATTAAAATTTTAACTTTGTTTGATCACTGTGAAATTTTCTTTGGAAAAGTTCATTCCAAAAATATATATGACAAAAAATGTTATAAAAATTGTTTTTCATTTTGGAATCAAGTTTTCATTAAGTTAAAAGTCAGAGTTTCTGGGCGCAGAGTATCTGCTCCAGTGATATCCACGAAAAATTAGGTTCATAAGTAATAGGAAATGAAAAAAAATTAAACTTTTGTTGGCGATAACTTAATGTTTTCAGAAACATATTTTTCTTTATGCAAAACACTTGTTTTGTAAATAATCCCCAGTAAATTATTAATTCCCATTTTTACAGTAAAACCAATTCAGTGTGTGGAAATGACAGCGTCGTTTTATTTAAAAGACCCTTTTTGAAGGTTTTAGTTTGAAGGTTTTAGGTGCAGTCAATTGAATTTTTCAGCAAGTCCTTTCAAAACAAAAAAGTGCCACAAAAAACAAATTTTACAAAAAATTGATTCCCAATACCTGGGGGTCAGAGGACATGCAAAACAACAAATTCGTTTCATAAAAAAGCATGCAAAAATAACGGAATTTTCAAGTTTTGCTTTTTGAGAATTCACCAAAAAAAATAATTTGCTTGTAAAAAAATTGGAAAAATAAGTGACTAAAAATTAACTACAGTCCCGGAAATAAAGTGCAATAAACAAACAAAAGGGAAATAAACGAGGAAATTTTCTAAATTATTAGCATTTTTCCCGATAGTTTGAGGTTTTTTGTTTTTCGACAATAAAGATGAAAAATAAAGATTCAAAGAAAATTAAAAAAAAAATTAAAACAGTAAAAGTTGGGAAAATGGCTAATGAATTAGGAAATTTCCTCGTTTATTGCACTTTTGTTCCTTTATTGCCCTTTATTTCCAGGACTCTATGTTTTCTTTTTCCTGTTCTAAAAATAGCTCGACGCCGATGATTGGTTAGACCGAATTACTACTGATGAATCTGTACGCTTTTGTTGAAAAAAACTTCTTCTATGGCCACATGGAAGATAAAAAACAAAAAATAAATTATTTTCGTTGTTTTTGCCTACAGTTGCAGACCAAAAGGTCTTGCTCATTTTTACTTTTACTCTTTCGGCAGACACGTCCTCTGTACTTTTGAAAAGCATTTTTTTTTTGGGTCTTTGTTTTGCGTGATCTTTTTACTTTTTTTTAAGATTGCATGTCTGGGGTGTTGAATCTTGCTGTTATTTCTCTTTTTTTGTTAAATTTAATGATCGTCACAATGTGTTTAGTGCCAACCAATATGAATTTTAATAGAAACGAAAATGCCGAAAAAGTAGAAAATGAAGCACAACAACTGAACACTTTCAACAATTCTTCTATGAATGAAAAAACTGAAATAATTATTCCCGAACCTGAACCAGAGTCGGAGGACCCTAATGCGTTTTTTGGTAAGTACAAAAACTATGATGATGAGAATGCCGAGTGCGTTAAATATGATGGATTTAATATGTTCAAACAATGGTTAACTGTGAATACAGCCACCTTATGCAAGAGTAATACCTCTTACCATATATGCCACAAGAGTCCACTCCGTTTTGCATCTAACAACAATGGTGTAATATGCGAAATGAGGAATGTCGTAGTCGATCCCACCCAATGGAGAGATAATAAAAATTCGTACACCAACCCTTGGGCTCCCCGTAGTTACACTGAAAAACAATTACTAAAAGGGTTTTTTAACACACAATGCGATGGGAACAGAGAGACTTTAACAGGATACTTCAAAGAATACAGGGACTACTTCGATTCGTGGAATTACACACCAGACCCCCCATCATTCCCCAACGAAAAAGTGGAAGAACTTGCTCCTGGAAAGACTGTTTTGTTTGTCCAAAGAAATGCAGACTTAAAGAACTTGTATCATGAACATTGCGAATTGTACCATGCATTCTCAATCGCAGGTGTTATGAACTTGAAGCCAAACAAGGTCCAAGTCGTTTTTCTTGACAATTATACTAATGATAAGTACCAATTTATGTCAGTTTGGGAGAATGTAATATCTCATTCAAAGGTTATCTATGCCGCAGATCTTCAAGCCTCCGGCAAAAAGTATCACGTATCTTCTGCATTCACTGTCCCTCTCTCTTGGGATTCGCCATTCGCCCCAAATGCTGGTCTGCCGCGTTGTAAACATCGCAGCCCTATGTATAAAGCATACCATGATGCTGTCTTTAAATACATGAATATCCCACATTTTGTTGATTCAGCCACATGGAAACCAGACCATCTCAAGTATCCAGCATCAGTGGCAGATCCCTCATCTTCGAAGTACAAGAAATTTGTGTCGATCCAATGGAGGCAAGTTTGGCCCCCAAATAGAAAGGGCCAATTCAGACTCATGGGTAATGGGCCTGAACTCATGGAGAGTTTGGCCTCCCAAGTAGGAGATGACGTTCTTGTACGTCTTGTTGATACTGCTGGGATGACATTTGAAGAACAAATAGCTGTTATGAATAGAACAGATTTCTTTGTGGGGATACATGGAGCTGGTTTTTCTCTTACTGTTTACGCCCCAGAACATACCATCGTTCAAGAACTTTTGGATAGATCCAATGTCAACTGGGTTATTTTCATGTCAGCAATGTCGGGACAAAAAACGTATTCAAATATCATTCCATCTACCATAGTAAATGATGGAAATCAGAAAATTATGCTTGACATTGGATCATTCACATCGACTGTATTGAGAAGAATGAAGGAGAATAACTTTTGATTTCTTTTTCATTTAACTTTCTTGACAATTAAAAAACATTTTTATTTTTTGTTGCTATGCCATTGCGTCAATCCCGCAAATGGTTTGGTCGGACCATTTTGTTTAAAAATGCCAAATTTTTTAAAGTGTGGAAGTAATGACTTAATACATCTATTTAATGTGGTGTCTGTACCTTTTTCCAATTCTTCTAATTACTATCAACCCAAATCCAGTCCCACTTTAAACGAGAAACGATAGTTCTCAAACAAAGACCCCAAAAACGAATATTCGAAGTGATTTGGTCGGATTGTGGAGTTTTCAAGATTAAAGAGTTCTCAAATCGTTAATGGGAATTTCTCTTTCCCGGATAAATATTCAGCAAGAAGAACAAACCCACTTCTCAGTAATCAATGAAACAAAAAGATTCTCAAGAGAATTTTATAAATCGTGCAAAAGTTGAAACATATTCACATTTGTCGGAAGTGAGACTGTTCTCTTTTTTGTAGAGTTAAAATACATAATGATTCAAAAATAATGGTTGGTTGCACGCTAGAAATAAAGAATCAACAGCAATATTGTTTCGACTTGAAAGTGTCAAGTTCATTAAATTTTCAGAATTGCAAGGGTTGTCAAAAAATTTCTTTTATTTCATTTAGTTAGAAAATTGAAATGTTATCAGAAACAAAAGAGTTGGTTAGAATTAATTATTGAAGGCATTGATTATTGGAATAAGAACTACAATAAGAATAACAATAATAATGATTGCTATTATAACCCCAATAATAATCCATAATTTCCATTTCCTCCAACACATTGCCTTCTTCATTTGATGGGATTGTTTTTTGAATGTATTTGCCTTTTCAACCATTGCACCAGTTTTATCTTCTAAATCTTCTGCTTGTTCCAAATTATTTGTCATTTTTTCAATGTTCTAACAATTAATGATTTGTAACTCATTCATAAATTATTCAAAACAAACTGAAGACATAATGTCTTGTGTTTCTTTAACGTCTTTGTAAATTGCTTTTATTTTTTCATTTTCAGGTTCTTGATCAATCAACGCTTTTTTTTGTTCTTTTTTTTGTTTAACAACCTCTGATGCTCTTGGTTTTTTAGCATTTCCAAACTTTGGTTTTGCGCTAAAATGTAAAACGTGGAGTTAATAAATGTTAGACAAAAGCAAACCTCATGGAATTGAATAATCTGTTTACAGTTCAACCCATTTTTTGTGATGTTAAATTGAAACTAAATGACAAAAACTATTTAATATCAATTCCTTCTTAAAAGTTTATGAAACAACAAAAAATGCAAAAATAGCTTTTTATTAACTAAAAAAGGGATGTTCTCTAAATAGATTCTATATAACACAATTTTTTTTTTTGTTTTTCATTGTTTTCAAAGACTCAAGTTGAAATCTTTAAAAAAAGTTAGTTAGAAGATACCAAACCCTATGGAACATCCCAAACGTTTTAATAAATATGAACAAACCAGCCCTTATTATGAAAAATATTACAAAATTCAAGGTATCATTACTGATAACGAAGAACAACAATTTATTAAAACGATAAAAACACCACTTCCCACTTCATTCAGACTTACAAAAACAAGTGAGACTTTTCCAAAAGTTCACGAAACCATCGAAAAAATTATTTCTGAAATCCCAGATGATTTTAAGCCACAAACATTTGAGTGGTGTCCTTATACTTACCAATTAGATGTTGAAAGAAAACAAGTCAGAAAATGTGAACAATATAATACTCTCCATAAATTTATGATTTTAATGAATGAATCAGGTGAAATAAGTAGACAAGAAGTTGTTAGTATGCTTCCTGCTATTTTACTTGACGTTGAGAAAGGTCATTCAGTTTTAGATATCTGTGCTGCTCCAGGATCTAAAACTTCCCAACTTGTTGAAATGGTTGGTCCTACTGGTTGTGTTGTCGCAAATGATGCCGACAAACAACGAAGTTATTTATTAACCCATCAAACAAAAAGATTGTCTTCACCACATATTGTCATTACCAATTATCGGGCTCAAGAATTATCTTTTAAAGATTTTCAATTTGATAGAATGCTTTGTGATGTTCCTTGTAGTGGAGATGGTACAATTAGAAAGAATGTTGATGCAAGAACAAAATGGCATGTCATGAATGGTTATACACTCCATAGAGAACAATTAGATATCATGAAGAATGTGTTAAAACATGTTAAAATTGGTGGAAAATTTGTTTATTCCACATGCAGTTTAAATCCAATCGAGGACGAAGCTGTCGTTGCCGAGTTGTTAAGAATATTTGGGGATTCGATTGAATTGATCGATGCTCGTCCTATTCTTCCATCATTGAAATATTGTGAAGGTCTTTCAAATTGGAAAGTGCTTGATAAACATTTTAATATAATGAAAGATAAAAATGATAATATCCCAATTACCGCTTTCCCACCAACTGCAGAAGAAGCAAATAAATTCCATCTTGAATACACTTTACGTATTCTTCCACATCACCAAAATACTGGTGGTTTTTATACTGCTGTTTTTATTAAAAAAGGAGAAACTCCTGTTCCTCAACAAAAAATAAAAAAAGAAAGGAAAATGGTTGGTGAAAATGAAGAAGAAACTAACGAAAAACATCCAACAAAAAGAAGAAGGGGAATGGCTCCTTTGGATGAACAAGAATTAAAACAACTAATCTCTACTCCAGAAGGTGAAAAATTATTTGAATCAATAAAACGTTTCTATGGATTATCTGATGATTTCCCTAAAGATCAATTATATGTCGTTGGACAAGATTGTCTTACCATTCATTATTTGTCAAAAACGACTACCCTTATTGCCCATGATATTAAAGTTATCAGTGGCGGTGTAAAAATGTTTAAAAGACACAAAAGTGAGTTGGTTGGCGCATACAGAATTGTTAGCGAAGGAGTAGTCACTCTTGGTCATTATATTGGAAAACATAGATGCATTGAAATAAGTCATGACATGTTTTTGCAACTTCTTTCGCATGACGTTTTATTAAGTGAATTCGGAAGAGAATTTGAAGGTAATGGATGTTTTATTGTTAAAATTATTGATGGAATATTGAAAGATAGTTGTTATTGTGGATGGGTAGGAAAAGTATTTTTATCAATGTTGATAAATAAACAAGATTTAGACGCCTTAAGATTCCTTTTTAATATTACTGTGATTCAAAAAAAACAAAATCAAGATGAAGGCGAGGATGAAGAAACAAAAAAAGAGAAACTTGAAAATTAACGTGATTGATTTTATTTTCTTATTTTTTTTTTCTCTTTTCAAATTGAAAAGAATTAAAACGACGAACTGATTTTTTATTGTTTTTGAAACGAGTTGTTATTAATTAATTATAACATTGAAACTATAATTTTACAACTCTATTCAACAGTCTAAAATTGGATTATTCAAATTGGATGTTTATGTACATTGGTTTTCATTCAAATTTCAGGAAATATCTTGTTGGAATAACCTATTCTTAAACTAATTTTTCTGAACTCTTTTATTCATTATGTCTTATTTATTTTTGCTAAGTTTACTTACTCTTTTAGTTGCTTCGGCAACTTGTAACGAGTACGATGAACAATCCGGATTATCAAACGGTGGGGATTTAGTGATGTCTGCTGGTTGTTATTTAGTTCTTTCTGGAGCAAACAACTTCAATTCTGTTTCAGGAGAGGGTATTATTTATATTTCAGGTGGAACAACCAAAATAAGTTCTTTTAATTCCGGGACTATTCATGTTGGATCTGAAGCTACTGTTGAAATTTCAGCAACGACTACCTCAACTGGAAAGAAAATTTATGGTACCGGAACTACAAAAATCACCCCTCTAACCACTTCCACTACACTCCAATTTAGTGTTATTGCAACCACTTTTTTGCAAATTGGGAGTTCATCACATTATTTCACTTTAAATATTGACACATTATATTTGGATAAAGATCTTAATTTAGGAAAGTACTGTGCTATTATTGTTGGCAAGTTAACTTCAACAACTTCAAGTGGTGTTGTCACAATGACCACTTCTGGTAAAAAAATGGTTGTTAACTCTGTTGATGCTGATTTGTTTAGTTCTGTTAGTTTAACGAAAATCATAATATCAAAAGTTGCTATAGCCACTTCACAAGGAGACAACACTGCCCAATGTACAATTGATGGTGCATTAACAACAACAACTGAAGTTTTGATTTGTCCATGTCATGACGTTGAAGGAGTTGATTGTGAAATGACTATTTCCACACCAACCATCAGTTTGGGAACTAAAAAATCTAATATTAAAAAATTAACTATTTTAACTGGTGCAACTATCCAAGGAACTGGAGAACTGGTTGTTGATGAACTAATTTTGAATGAACAACTTGCACTCGGCCCATTTCCAAAAGTTACTATCAACACTCAAACTGGTACTGGATCACTCACACTCTCATCACCCACAAATTTATTTAAAGCAATTGCATCTTCAAGTGTTACAAGCAATTCAAATATTAATTATTATGGAACAGGAATAACTAAACTAACTATTAATGGTGGAACATTTACTAATTATGGGGAAGATATTACAACAGTGACTGTAACTGGTGGAAATTACAAAACCAAAAAAGCAGGTATTGTGAGCTCAAGTTCAATCGCCTTATGTTCAGGTTGTGTTGCAGAAATTGATGGTGTTTATACCACTGGGCTTAAAATTACTGCAAGTGATTCAACATTATCATCAATAGATAACGTTAAATTCACCCGTTTCAATGCTGGAGTTGAAGAAGTTGTAATTCCGAATTCACCAGGTCAAATTTCTTTTTCCTCCACTGGGTTATTGGTTAGATTCGCTCCTAATTATTCTTACCCCAAACAAGAAGAATGCGATTATGAAAACTCATTCTTTTATACGAAAACTTCTCAAAAATGTACAAGTGTTGCAGTTAATGGATACGACCCAGTTTCTATTGATGGTACTGACACTTCAAAAACTGATATTCACAACTTTATAAAAGATAATGGACTAAAAATAAATACAAACAGAGTTATTTTTAATAAGTTTACGACCATCAAGCAATTAACACTTACTTATGATGATATTACACTTGAAGGAAGTGGTTTTACTATTACAGATGAAATAGTAGCGAATAAGAAACTTACTCTTAATGGAATAAATTTAAATGTAAAATTTAAGGGAACCGTAAATGAATTAATCCTTATAAATTCCAAAATTACAACAAACAAAGATTTAACAATTACCAAGTTGGCAATCGACTTACAATCAGGAATTGATGTTGGAGAAAACTCATTAATTGTAGACCACGTTTCATTCACTTTTTCAGGTTCTAAAAAATCCGATTATGAACCCATTATCGCTTCTACAAAGAACAAAGGATTTGTTGTTAAAAAAACTATTCAAACCACAATAATTGGTTCGTATGATGATATTTTCATTACGAATAATGAAGAGAATCAATCATATGAAGGATATACACCTGAGGGTTTCTCCTCGATTTGCTATAAGAGAGCTCTTGTCTTTAATCCTTCTGAAGATTTGGATTGTGACGATATATTTTCAACCCCAAAAACATGTACCTTCAAATCGTCTTCAACACAACTTGATTTTTATTCCGAAAACTCTTACAACCAATTATTATGTCCTTGTCAGTATTCAAATAACAAGCTTGATGGAACGTGTGTCATTGAATTTTCAGGGGATAAAGACCTTATTGTCAATTCTTCCTATGACATAAATGTTAACACAATCAAAGTTAATTTAAATTCTAGGCTCACTATTGAAATGCCAAATAATACACTTACAGCCGACTTGAATGTTAATGGGAAAATGGTCATAAAAGCCCAAACTATTAAAATTTCAGAACTAAAGGGAGAAAATGTGAATGAACTCACTTTCAATGGAAAGACAATTCTCAAAGAAATTTCAGGAAATACTGGTATAATTGTCATTGGAGAGATGTTTATTGAACAGCCTCATGCGGAGGCCAACGGATTAGTTTCTTTTGACGTACAGGGAACTTTAAATTTCAGACAAAGCGACCAATTCGATCTTCAAAGCATTACGGTTTACAAAGGAGAAAACCTGAATTCTTCTGTCAATTTACTTGGTCAATCAAAAATTAAAATATTATATGGAATAAATGCTGTACTTGATATTGAGTCTGAACAACCTATATTTAGAGCTGATAATCCAAATAGCATAAATGGTGTTTCATCAAGTGTTATTATTGTGTCAGGAAATAAAAAGGAAATCTGTAAGCCATTTGGTTTGTTTAAACAAAGTGGTGATGCAGAATTATATTCTGTGTTAAAGAAATCTGAACTTGGTTGTTCATCAACACATTGGATTGTCTGTGATGGTGGTGCCAATCCTTATGCATGTGCAGGAAATACTGCTTGTACCATGAAAATTGGAATAGAAGGAGACACTGTTGACGCCTCAAATTCAGCTAATTATGATGAAAGTTATTGCCCATGTTTCGAAACCGGAGCATATTTATACACAACTGGTTGTGACACCCTTATTCCATCCAGTGTTACAAAAGGAGTTACCGGGTTAAAAGGAGGTTTTGGAACAGTTACAATAGATACAACTAAAATTGACATAAATGTTGCAGAGGAAACTACGATTGATACTTTGAAAGTTAGAGGAGTCAATTCATTCTCAGGAAGTAGTGCAATTACTGTTTCGACGGCTGACGTTTTTACATCTCTACCAACACAACTTACCTTCAATACCCCAGTGATTGTTTCTAACACAAAAGTTAGTGGGTCAAGTGTTTATTTCTTTTTCAATAAGGAAACATCAATTACTTTGGGAACTGAGGAAGAGGATTCTGTAAAAATTGGGGCTTCAGTTTCAATAACAACACAAATTGAAGGTGATGATATTTTTACTGTTACAACAAACCCAACAATGAAAAATGCTGATTTGTTGATTTCCAGTAACACACAAGTTAAAGTTGATGGTGACATCCATGCCAAATCACTTACTCTTATAAATAACATTCCAAAGGTTGAAGGTGAAGAAGAAGAGCCAATGTTCGCATTGGAGGAAGGAAAGGAATTCAACGTCAGTAATCTGAAAGTAATTCCAAGTTCTATTGGAAATTTCAAAATTGTTGAAGCGTCTGATATTAATTTTGTCAACATTGAGACCATTTCAAATGGTATTTATGTTGATGATTTCAAGAGTTATGCCGGATATGGGTCATTACAAGAAAGAAGCCGAATGAGGTGTGAAATGAAATCAACTGGAATAATTGATGGACAAATTTTGTTTGATGATGGTAAAACAACAACAAGTTGGAATAGACATGGATGTAGTTGTGATGGAGAATATTGTGATGTTACAATGGAAAATAACCAAGATTATGTAATGACTGGAATAGAGTATACTGCGGTTGAGACTGTTTTAATTTCAAATGAAAATGGTATTTCAACTTTGGAAGGAAGTGAATTAGTTGGAAATAAAGTAACAATTGAAAAAGGAGATACATCCTTTAAAATTGATCACATCAGTTTAGAAAATTTACAAATTAATTCAGACTCAAGCATTTCATTTAGTGGAATAAAAAAAGCCAGTTCAATTTATGGTCTTCAAGTCGCAACAACAAAAACCACATCCCTTCAAGTATTAAATTCCAATGAAACATTGACATTGAAACTCAGCGGCGAAGTAAACGAAATAGCCTCACTGAAAATTGTTGAAAGTAAAAGAGTTAGAATAGAAGGAGGTTCTGAAAGTATTATTAATCTCGGTGAAATGACAATTGATAAAAGTCAGTTATACCTTGATGATGGGCAATATTCCATTAATAATAAAACAATCAATCTTGTAGTTAATTCCAATGGATTTATGTTTGTTTTATCACCAACCGCACAAATAGAAAGTGTTGCTGAGCCATCATTCAAATTTAATGTTCAAATTGAAAAAGCTAGTGAGGGTCCTATTTATTTGATCAGAACGTCTTATGATAATTTTGTTTCAAGATTTGGAGCTAAATTCAACGTTGTAAACAATAAACAACTCAAAGGAGAAGAAACAACAGAAACATTAAATGATGGAGGATATGAACTCAAACAAGTTTGTAGAATTTATGTTGCTTTGGTCCCAAAAGGATACACTGTATCTGAATGTCCAACCGATCCATGTGGAACAAACGAAGCAGGAATAGTTGAATCTATAACAAATAATGATGTTCCAGCATGGGCAATTGCTGTTATAGTTGTTGTTGGAGTTATTATTCTTGTTGGAGTTATACTTTTCTGTGTATTCATCCTTTACGCTCGTTTGGTATTGTTAAAGAATAAGAAGAACAATAAAGTCTTTGAAGGAAGAGATAATATTTTCAATGCTTCGGAAGTCAGCAGTTCAGAAGACGCCAAAGACAAGGATGAAAAACAAGATCCTAAAATGGCTGATGAGAAGTCAGCAGAAGAAAAAGGTTCTGCTGCCGATTCTTCTTCAGAAGGAAGTGGTTCCGGCTCAGGGTCAGGATCTGGAAGTGGTTCAGGAAGTGGTTCCGGCTCAGGGTCAGGATCTGGAAGTGGTTCCGGAAGTGGTTCCGGCTCAGGATCTGGAAGTGGATCTGGAAGTGCCTAAGCCAAAAGTATTTACTAAACAACTTCTTTTTAAAAAAAAAGTGTTTTAAAACAAAAAACTTTTAATTGAAAGAATAAATGGAAAAATGTGAGTAATAGGTTTCTTTGCAAATATCAGAATGATTAATATCAAACTCTATTTCTCCATTCCAATGTAGACGCATAATCCCCAAATCCAAACAATTTTGATTTACAGATACTTTCTTGGTACCACATGGAACATTTAGTTCTTTTTCAAAATCACATGTTTTTGGGGATATTACTTTAAAAATAAGACAATTCTGATTTGCCCAGAATAAACCAAATATATTTCCACACGTCGCTTGAATCATTATTCCAATTTTGTTATCAGTTGATAGTATTTGGGCTAAAGAATCAATATCCAATTGATCTCTTTCAGTCGTGAATAAAAGAGTCATGTTGGATGAAGAAAGTTGGTTCAAAATAAAATAAGGCCTTGTTTGAACAAAAGAATTTATGAAACATGGTGTTTTTTGTGATGCAGCCAATACATTAGAATTATTATTACCAAGAAAATCGTGAATTTCTGGTATGGGAATGATTGCTTCAAACAACAAAAGGCTTGAAAGGTCATGAGTTACAACCATTTTTTGTAAATGCTCCTTACAATAAATTCTGAACAATAATTGGTTATACTGGTCTTGTTTCATTTTAATTGACGATTGCAGTTGGGCTAATTGGTGTGAGTTGTTGTAACAATTTGTTCGTTGGTACATGTCGCGTTCACCACTCTCAACAGAAACCAAATAAGCATATTTTTCTTGTTGTTCTTGTAACAACCGTTTTTTCTGATTATTCAATTCAAATAACCTTTTAAACTGTTCAACAAGTCCTTCATATTCTTTTTTTTTGGCCTCGAGCATGTTTCTTAATTGAATGCTTTTTCGAGTTACCCAAAACGAACAAATACAAACATCATTCCCTTTTTCCAATTTTTTTGTTTTTTTTAAAAACTTAAATTTGAAACACTCTCAAAATCAAAAAATTTCAAATGAAAAGAAGTGAACCAACGAAGAATTTGGTTGATCAAAAAATCATTGACATTTTTAACTCTAATGTTTATAAAGTTGGCTCGTTTGTTGATAAAAAAATGGATTTAAATGAAACTAATTCTTTACTTGTTGATGTCGATCAAAGTGGAATTGAGGATGCTTTCAGTCTTCTGGGTGAAACAATGCAAACATTCGAGTCATTACATGATTATTTTTACAATGGAGATAGATCTTTGGATACTCCACCAATTGTAATGTTAAATCAATTGTTTTCTTTCCAAATTGAATCATTAATGGAGGAATTAGTTTGTTTTTCCTTACAAAAACTCACATCCTTAACGAAGACAGAATGATTTGAAAAAGAATAAAATAAATGAATGTGTGGTTATTGTGAATAACATTGAGGTAATTGGATATGTCGATAAAAATGAATATTTAAATTATTTGAGCTTGAATTACTTGGGAGAAACAATTAATAAGTTAATTAAATACATAAAACAATCAGATGGTAATTCATTAATACAACAGAATATCTTTAACGAAAAGGAAATATTGGATTTATTAAGGAAAGGACTGTTGTGGGAAAGAAAGAAAAATGGAGTTAAGGAATATCTTCTTTTTTATCCAAAACAATTCCAATTCGTTGAGAATCTTTGCAAATGGAGAAAAAAATTGTATTCAACAATAAACTCTTCTCCATTTCACTCCATTTTAAAAACTGTTTGTTAGCTTGTTTTGGGATATCTTTTATTAATAAATAGAAATTGGCCGACAGATACGATTCGATGTGTTTTAATATAGAATATATGCTTTGTGATTTAATTGGTAATTCTCAAATTAAAATGTTTGTAAAAACAATGGTAAAATGAAAAAAAAAGAGAAATAATAAATAGAGAAATACAAGATACAATTGAATACATTCAAATAAAGAAATAAGGGGAGTGATAAGTGAAATTTTAATAACAAAAATATTTTTCAAATTTTAAGAAAAAGCGACAGAGTATTCTTTTCTCTTGATTGTTGTAAAAATACTCAGTTTTGGTTTAAAAATAAAATTTTTGGTTTTTACTCATTTTTTTTTTCCTTCTGCCTAAAGGTTTTATTAAAACTAATAATTTCAATGTCGTCTCGTGTTTTCCAACAACTCGATTCTTTGGTTCAAAGAGAATTACAAATCGACTACAGGTCAATGATTTTTGCATTTGTTGTCGATCCAACAACTCAACAAGCACAATTTTTATCCACTTCGAAATTTACCATTTTATTAAATAGAGAATTATTAAATAATCTCGTTGTAATGGCGACTGCCCAAACAGACGAACCTTCCAATTATGGTGACTCGGTGGCTTGTTATCGTAAAGGTACTTTCCCTTTGGGTAATTGCACGGAAAGAAAAATGGAAATGGAAGTTGAACAACCTCAATATGCACAAATTCGTTATCACCAGCCAAGTATTGTCACGACTCGTCCTTTACCTCCAACCCCTACCCCTCAACAACTGCATCAACGGATTCAAGAACAAATGGAAGAAAAAATGCAAATGAGTTCATACTCCCCCGAAAATACGCCCACAATTCTTCCTGCTTGTCATGAAGTTTCGCCAACCCTGGCCAATGTTGAAGAACTATCAAAAGAAAGAATTCAATCACTTCCAACCCCAATCAAACCTAATCAAAGACTAAATGAGCCCAAAAGAAAAAGGAGTACAACTCCGAATAGGATGTGTACTTATCAGTCAGTTAAGGCGACAATTGATGATTCAACGAAATTAAAAATAATAACTGCTATTTCTCCTGAAACACCCCATTGAAGACGTTGTATTATTCAAAAAAAGGTTGTTCAAAAATTTATTTAAACATTAATTGATTTTATTATATCTTCGATGGTTTATAATTATTACTTTTGGTTGTAAAAACAACAAAAACCATTATCCGATAAAAAACTTCTTTTTAGCCCAATCAAAAGAAAAGATCTAACAAATCGTTTCGGAAAAAAATCAATTTTCGAAATGGATTTTGAGGAATAAAGGATTTGTTAAAGCAGGGGAGTTAATTGTCAATTCATGTCCTTCAGAAATGCCAAGTTCATGTAATTCTTTTGGTAAATTTGATTCTGTTTTTTGTTTTAATGGACCACGACTTACAAAAATAATTTCACCATCTTCTTTTCCTACACTTGGATCGGATATCTGAAGTTCAACATCTCCAACCAAATCATCAATGAATTGTTGAAGGGTACAACCATTACTAACAACTTTTTGAATTGATTGGATATCACAAGCCAAACATCCACTTCTTTTTTCTAAAGTTTCAACAGTGGTGTTAATACCATCTTTTCCATAATAAATCATATAGTTATCAATATTATTTGCGCATCCAGTTGCAAATTTCAAGGCTTCATTTGCAGTTTGAGAAGCAATCAGTGAGTTTGTAGATGCAATTGCGGGTAAAATATT
Organism: Entamoeba moshkovskii; assembly: GCA_002914575.1. Lineage (NCBI taxonomy): Eukaryota > Evosea > Mastigamoebida > Endamoebidae > Entamoeba > Entamoeba moshkovskii. The sequence goes on from NWBR01001033.1 coordinate 28,332, forward strand.
CTTAATAACACCAAGAGTTAATCTATAAGTAACTCCTTCAATATTCTTTTCTTTGGCTCTTTCCATAGCCCTTTCGTAAATCCATTGGACATGATCAGGATTGTCGGCATCTATTTTAGTTCCTAATGGGAATTTTTTATTAATTTTCGAATCATCCCATGCAATTTGAGATGCCCATGCAATACAATGTTCTGGAAGTCTTGGTTGAGACGCAATGGTACACATTGGGAATGTTTTTTGAGGTGGGAATAATGTGATTGCGCATTCTAAGCATGAAGCAAGTCCTGGGACAATAACCATAACATGACCTTGGAATCCTTCAGTTCCTCCATCTATCAAAGGAATAACGGTATTTGGATTAACTTCTCCGTCAACTTTTTCAACTAATGAACAAAGTGTAGAGTTTGTCCATCTTCTTGCACCTAGATTATCTAACCCACTAACAACAAGTTTAAATGATTTGTAAAAAGAAATTGGTTGTTCTTCTAATCTTCCAACAACATGAGTTATTTTACAACCTGGCACTTTTTTCATGACAAATTCAGCAGCAACTTCCGATTTAGGTCTTCCAACATCCTTTTTTCTAAATAAGAATTGTCTATTTAAATTTGAATATTCAATCATATCCATATCAATAACAGTTAAATTTCTAAATCCAACCATTGCCAATGATTTCAATACCTCACATCCCAATCCCCCAGCACCAACAACCAATATTTTAAATTCATGATAATCAGAATTTCCTTCAGACTCAACAGTTCCCCCAGTTCTTTTGAGGAAATTTTCGAATTGACAACACTCTCTTGTCATGTCTTTTTGTGGTTACTTATTAAGATTTATTTAGTTCCATTTTTTGTTATTGTTTGAGGTTTAACACAAACCTCAAGTTCTCTTGCCAACGAAATTAATCAACCCTTCTTTAGGGTTTCAGAGGTTTCCAAAATTGAAATAATGGATGTCAACTATTTATTGTTATTTTAGTTCAAAATGTTTTTGGAATGCAATGTTTCAATCAAAACTATAATGAATTATTTTTTAACTATTTCGTATCACAACACCAATAAACACCAATTTAGAAAAAGTCCTCAAATCCTTGCTGTTTTGGAGTTGACACTTTTATAACGAATGAAACACGTAAAAAAAGTTCTTTTGAAAAATTTACAGACCTCTCACTTTTCGAAGGAAACACGAAAATGCAAATAGGTTTTAGAAAGGGTATTTAAGTGTTGAACTCATTATTTCTTTGTTTAAATGCAAGAGATCCTTGACCAATTCGCTATTGACAAACAAAAATTAGAAGTTATTGTCACTAAAATGACAGAGGAATTGGAACATGGTCTTCAAGGAAAACCAAGTTCGTTGAAAATGCTTCCAACTTATGCCCCAATCCCAACTGGACAAGAAGTTGGTACTTTCATGGGTATTGATGTTGGAGGAACGAATTTAAGAGTTTTACTTTTGGAAATTCCAGAGGCTGGAGTTCGAGGTGAACTTAAATCAGTTGAATGTATTATGCCAAAAACATCCAGTACGAATGATCAATTCTTTGGGTTCATTGTACAAAAGATTAAAGAATTTGTTGACAACAATGGATTGAAAGAAAAACAAATCAAAGCTGGTTTAACTTTTTCGTTTGCTGTTGAACAAATTGCAATTGATAAGGGAATTCAAAAGATGTGGTCAAAAGGATGGGATATCAAGGAATCTATTGGAAAAGATATTGTCGAAATATTCCATGACCAATTATCTAAAGTTGGAGTAAATAACGTTAAAATTGTTGCATTCATTAATGACACCGTTGGAACATTCGCCAATCTTGCATACGACGATGCGACATGTGGTATGGGACTTATTTTTGGAACAGGAACAAATGGATGTTATATTGAAAAGACTTCTAATTTTGCTGCTTCTAAATTAACAACTCAATGTAATGAAGAATACATGGTCGTTAATACTGAGTGGGGAGCATTGGATTTCCCAGAACTTGGATTTAATAGATTTGATGAATTAATTGATGGCGTCAGTACTAACAAAGGAGAACATCATTTCGAGAAAATGATATCAGGTATTTATATGGGATGGTTAGCTCGTTTAGCCATCAGAGAATTAATTGAAAAGAAAATCATTTTCGAAAGATATACTGATTCTGAAGTTTTCTCTGCTACTCCTGACGACACTGACTGTGATCATTCAAAGAAATACACTTCAAGAAATACTGGTATTGTTGAGGATACAACTGCTGAACTTTCTCATGTCGAACAGATGTTGAAGTCTCTTGGAATTAAGGACTCGACGTTGGAAGAAAGAAAAATATTAAAAACCATTACTGAAGTTGTTGTTAAACGTGCTGCTTATCTTGCTGCTGCTGCCACTGTTTGTTTATATCGTAAAATGGTTCCCTACATGAAAGAAAGAACAACTGCGGGAGTTGATGGGTCTGTTTTTGAAAAGTCAGTTCCTTTCAAGAGATTTTATCTGGAGGCCCTTGATCTTCTTCAACCAATTGAAAAGGTCACTTGCCAATTATCAAAAGACGGATCAGGGCTTGGAGCAGTCATTGTCGCTGCTGCTGTTGCTTGCAAACAAAATTAATTGAAAAAAAGGTGAGTTTGGTTGTTGGTTTAAAATTTCATTACAAATCATTAAATAACTGAACTAATTGTGTTTGTCCACACATACCTTTCTTTCATTGAAATACAACAACAGTGGAGTTGAATGTCATCAACTTGAATCATAAAAGCATTTAAAACATTGGCACAATCAACAACATTTTTAATAATTGCATTACTTAAAGGTATTCTTAATTCTTCAACAAACCGATATGGTCTCAAAATATTTACACGTGTCCCACTCGGAACATTTTCAAATCGCATTAATGACTCTTTTTCACCACCAAGTCGGCCAACAACAATTGCATTTGACACAATAAAAATGTCATTAAACACAAAACACATACGCCAATCAAATTTTTCTTCAACAATTTTTAATGGGCCAAAATACAATAACTTCCTATCCTTCGCTTCAATTTCTGTATCCTTAAATAATTTTTGTAAATCAACAACATTTTGTTGTTGTTCTTGTATCGACCGATAGACTTCTAATTTCCTGATTAGTTTATTTGAATTCAAATAACAAGAAGTTAAAAATGCATAATCTTTGTGTTTTGAGTCAATTGATGATAAAATATCTCCAAATATTTTTGGATACCTGGAGAATCTATTTATTGGCGCATCCAAATAAGCAGTCACTGGCAATAATTGGAATGGTCCATTTTTATTTGTAAATTCAACCAACAACTCTTGTTGCATATCTTTAAATCTCTTTGTTGTGCAACACTCGACAATTTCAGATCTTATTGTTGTTGTTTTTATTGCACTAATATAAGGAATGTATTTGCTCATTTCACTCACTGAATCTTTTATTGTTTGCCATGAATTGGCATCTTTTGTTTGTAAGGCTCTAACAATCCTTCTCTCAATAGCCATCAATGGGGGGACGTGTTCATCCAGAACGTTGATCACTTTGGGTGCCAATAATAAATTTCTTAAAGGAGAAATAAAAAGTTGAGTTAAAATTTGTAATTGTTGATAATAGAGTATTTGTGAAGACACAAAATCTTCAACTAAACAATTATACAAAAGCTCACTAACTTTTGGTTTGGGTAAATCACAACGTAGCTGTACAACACCATCTAAAGGTTCTAAAGTTGAAACGTCTAATGATTCTGTTTCATTTTCATTCTCAGATATATCAGAATATTGATATTTGGATTTAACACGTTGAAGTTTAAAATTTTTAAAACTCTTTTTTGTCGAAGTTTCTAATTTTGAGTTTAACATTCCTTGCCATCTCTTTATAATTTTGGTTTTTATTTCCATTGGCTGGTTTTCAATAATCTCAAACAAAAAACTCATCGCACTTTCGGCACTTCCAACGGGTTCTTCGCATATCCTCAATTGATCGATCGGTTTATAAAACTCTTTCGAATTTGTCATTTCTGCTATTGTTTCATTCTTCTTTTGCACAATTTCTTCCAAAACTGTAATATATTCTTGCATTTCGATACTTGATGGAAAATCAAATCGGTCTGCCATTCTCTTTCTTTTAATTTCCGCATCTGCTGAACGTGGGGTTAGTGGCGGTACGTCATTACCATTTGATAATTGTTTCATTCGATAGTAATTCACAGTTTCAACAGAACTAATTATTCAAAAAACATTGTATTGTTCCATGAAGTTGTTTTAGTTTGGAATGATAATTGAAAATCAAAAAGTGTAAAAAAGAAAAGAGTGTTTTCGTAAAGCAACGACCGAAAAGTCAAAAGTGATTCCAAAAATAATTTATGTTTCTCGTTTTAATTCTTTTTGATTTAAAACATCAACATTTGATTTATTTCTTACATTTTCTTGGATTCAATCCTTTTGGTTGTGTTCTTCATTTTGTCTCTTTATTTTTATTGTATTGTTGGTTATTCAAAAATAACAATTCCATTATGGAAGCAAAACATGAAATAACATAATGGAACTATTCTTCAGAAAAAAAAAATAATTGTAAATGCCTTTGTGGCATTACAAAAGAAAAGAAATTCAATATGTAATGTTTCAATTCATTTTGGTGATCGTGTAATCATTTGAGAGATGGGATACTAACGTTATAATCAACTGGCGAAGGAGTTTGCACTGAAGGTATTGTGGTTGTGAATTTCGAGAAAATTTTATTACCAAATGCTCGTCATCAATTTGAACCAATTCATTCACATCTTCATATCTAAAAACTTCTTTCACATGATTGGTTTCATCTAATCTATAAAAATGATCTTTACTGAACCTTAATATTCTAATTTGATGTCTCCAATACCAATTCGTTCTTACCACATAATAATCAATATCATCGGCTTGTTTCTCAAGTATTGTTTCATTTAACTGTTTTTTCCCTTCGGAAGGGGGCAAGGTAATACTTCTAATAACCCATTCACAAGCATTTAACCATCTATCACCAAAAGTAAGTGCATCAGATTGTGGCACGTTGAGTTCAAAAAAGTCATCTTCTTGTAAAACTAATTCTTGATTTTCATAATCTTCTATGATAACAATTTCTTTGGGGGCTGCTGTTTCCTCAACAATTTCTTCACGATATGATTCCGTTAATTTAATTAAACTGTCTTGGAAAGATTCTTCGTTCATTGGTATTGAATCATTTTCATCTTGACTCAAAACAACTTCTTTTTTTATTAATTCCTCAGTGTCTGCTGCTTGTTTCTTTGGTTCCATATCATCACTTTGTTTGGCTTGGTTGTTTTCTTCTGTTGGTGTATTAATTACATCAACAGAGCCTTCTTTAATTTCATTTGTTGGTTGTTGTTCGATATTATTGTGTTCTATTGTTTCAATAACATCTTTTGGTTTTTCAATAATTACTTTTGGAATTGGATTAAATTCAAATTCATCTCCCTTTTTTTTGTTTTTTTTGTTTGGGGCATTCATCAAAGAAAGAGCTAAGTTGCCATTCAAATTTTGTTCTCTCACAAACTCAATGTTTCCATATAAATTCCCCCACAAAAACAAAACAGGACATTCAAAATTATTGTCCAACAAATATTGTTTAATTGTGGGTTCTTCACTAATATCATATAATCTAATTTGAGATCTTGAAACGCGATTCTTAGTTAAATACAAAATCAACTCGGCAATTTCTTTTTTTCCTTTGGTACCATCAATAAGTATTGAATACTTTGTAATTTTCATTGGAGGTTGAATAAATTGTTAGTACTTTTTTTGTAGTTTCTTCGAATAACAAAAAAAAAAGTGTTATTTTTGTCTCTTTTTTCAAAACAATTTTGGATGCTATAAAAATGCCATTAGAAATAATTTATGTTTTACAATGACCTACATTCTTCACAACTTAATCTTTAAAAATTAATTTCAATCGAAAACTCTTTGTAAATGAGCTCTTCTGGGTCTTCTTCTATTCAAAAAAGCGTTTCTCACTCATTATCATCTCATGGAAGTTCAAAGAAAGTCGAACAAAATAATACAGACAAAAGTTCGTCTTCAAGTAGCAAAGAAAATAGTTCAGGGGATGCGGGAATTACAATCAACCCGTCAATCCTTCCAAATACTCCATCCCCAGATGTCCACAACCTTGTTGAGGTTGAACTGCAAGAAAACGGAGAAGAAGACGATCACCCAACCTCCCTCGATAAAAAACCATTTGTTGACGTAGAAATACTGAAGGATGAAACGAGCGAATTCCCAATGAAAGAAACAATAAGTGTTTTATCCAAAACATTACTCTCTTCTCTCCCACAACTTATTGCTATTCTTATTGTTGGTGGGATTATCGTTGGGACATACAAAGGTATTGATACCGCAGAAGTTGACTTTTTCGATAAAATTTCTGATGCCCAACGAAGAATCTCTCTTATTTACGCATTTGTGATATCTGCTGTATTTAGTGGTATTATTCCATTACTCATTAGGTTCATTTTATTAGAAATTCCTTTCAAGCATTTCATTCTTCAAATACTCGGAACTACCATTTACTTTGGATATTCTGGGGTTGTTGAATTTTTATGGATTGAATTTAATAATAAAATGATGGGTGATATAAATAATGGGGTTCTTCGAACGGCAATGCTTTTGGCAACCGATTTAAATTGTTACAATTTGGCATATCTTATTCCAATTAACGTCTCGTTTTTTACTTTCCGATCCTTTAACTTTAATGTTGTTAAAATGACAAGACACACGACTTGGAGAAGATTTTCTTTTAGGGATTTCCCAATTGCAATTGCTCGCACTCTGTTTATTTGGGTACCAGGAATGATTCTTGTGTATGCACTCCCAGCAAAAATCCAATTCACCTTTGTTATTTTATTGCAATTCATTGATTACTCAATATCCAGTGTTATAGATTCATTGAAATTGTGTTGCAAGAAAGAAAACACCACAAAGAATGACTAATCCCCTTTTTTTACTTCAAACACAAGTCGTTTGTAATTAATTGACTTGATAATTGACAATTATTTCACGGTTTTAAGGAAAAGAATTTTTTCGATCGAAAATCGGATTTGGAAGGTGTTTCAAATATTCCATTTTTTATTTCACAAAGAATTATAGAAAGGGGTGTACTTCCATTTTTTTTTGAAAAAAAAATTGATCTTTTGATCTTAGTTTGTAAATTTTTGATTATTAAAGTCATGAGTGATGTTAAGCGATTGATTAATAACTTGACTTCTGAGTATGAAGTCGTAAAGATAAGAAATATATTATACGCTTTATTGGAAAAAATCGAAGGGTTAAGTGGAAATAATGTTGAAAATGACGAAGAAACCGTTTTTAGTCAAAAAGAGAGCTGTGAAGAAAACGAAATAATTCGAGAGGAAACGTTTGTTGACGAAGACCTGAAGGAATTCGGAAGGAAAAGCTCTGGTTCAAGGAATTCAAAGAGTATTGTAAAGGAAAAGAGAGAAATTGCAGAGTTGTCTGGAATTACGCCACAAAAGAGTAAAGGAAAGATGAGTCAATTATCTGAAACGGAACCAATAGATCCTTTTACTGCTCCAACTACCCCCCAAAAGCCAATTCAAGTAAAATCAAAAAGAATTCGAAATTTAACATTCGCTTCAATGGATGATTCACGTTCTGGTATCCCAACAAGGCTTACCATTTCAAATGCAAAACAAGGGGGTGAATACAAACAATCAATGATTTCTAATTTACCAGTCGTTGACTTAAAACTTCCAACAAATGATGCCATGTTTTCAAATATTATGAACAAACATTTCAGGGCTTTACAATATTGGACTACCCTTGACCATTTCCATATTATCTATGATTCGCGTAAAAATAAATTCACAAGGCAATCCGTTCAAAAAAGGTTGTATGAAAAGAAAAATGTTATGGGAATTATTATCACCGAGGATGACGCAGTGTTTGGATCTTTTCACACTGCGACTTTCCCAAAGAAACCAAAAAAGGCATTTATTACAGTAAAAGATCCTCGTATGTTTGTCTTTTCTTTGGAAAATAGAAATAGACTTGCTGGTCCAACTCGTTGGTTCATAAGACCAGATTCACCAGGTGTTGACTGGTCTATTTCACTTTATTCTGACAAAGAAAAAGACCCCTCTTTCTATAATGTTTTTCAATGCTTCACATTAAGACCACCATTAAATCAGCACAATTCTATATTAAATCCAGAATTTAAAACTGAATATGAAAATGCAATTGATGTAAGTTTATTTACTGGAAACAAAGAAAATTTTGCAGTCAAACGATTGATAATACTTCAATGGTCAAAATAAATGTATTGTGTTTTTTTTTTCGTTGTTATTCTTTTCATTTCTCGAAAAATCAAAAAAAAGAACTCTTTTCCATTTTAATTCATTCCAATGGGAGCCGAGCCAACCAAACCAGTTATTTCGAATGATGTCAATAGGATGTGTTCGGAGATCACTGTTTTCTTTTCTAAACTCCCTTCAAAATTATTAGGAATACGATATATAGTTTATGCATTGGCTGACAATGACATCGCAATTTCATATTGCTCAATGCTAAAAGATGGATGGATTGCTGGTGTTGATGAGAGTGGAAACACTTATTATTGTGACATTACAAAACCCCCATCATTAAAATATTCATCAGCACCTCCAACCCCTGACTTTCTTATGGTTTGTTTTTTGTCAATCCAAGAAATGGGATAGTGTATTGATTTAAAAGTTAGAGCAAAAGAGATTAGGAACAATGTGGGCAGTAACATATAATGTCGCTCTTGGGAGGATTGAATACTCAAGAGAAAATGAAGTGAGATATACACCCCCAAGAAATAATAAGGTTTTTAAAACAATGAGAATAAATAGGACGAGGTTGGTTCATATCTATCTTGCGTTAAAACCATTGATGATGAGAAGTATAGAAACTTCAGAGAAAGAAGAACTTTGTTCGATTTGTTATGATGCCAAAGTAAATGTTGTTTTGGCTTGTGGACATTCATTTTGTGATAATTGCATTATTAATTGGTCTCAACACCATAGCTATTGTCCCTCTTGTAAACAAAAATTGGAGGACAACTGGATGAACAACTTTTTAAATACCCCCACGGCCATTGTTACTGAAGCATTAAAACTAATAGAAAATACATTGTAAAATACATCCCCAAAATCAATTCCATTATGTGTTTCTTATTTTTTAATCATTTTTGTTTTAAACCTAAATTTTGAACTAAAAATATTATTTTGATGCAGCCAAACAAAAGGCAATACAACCTTGGTGCATTTTATAACTCTCAATATAATCCTTATCTAAATCAACACCAACAACAATATCAATTCAATACTTTTTATCAACAACCAACACAACAACCTGTTGGCCAACAAACTCCATTTGACATCACCACAAATGATCAACCAAAACATTCATGCCATGAATCACTCAATTTGAAACCACAACCAACAAATCAGCAACCAACTACTAACTTTTTTGATGATGAAGAATTTGGTGATTTCGTTGGAAAACAACAAACACCACGAAAAGAAGAAAGGCAACAACCACACCAAAAAGATATTTCGAATGATATTTTTGCGATTGTTTCAGAAAATAGACAAAAAAGAAATTCCAGTACTGATGTATTTGCCACACTTACTCAAACCAAAAGTATTTCAACCGACTTTGTTTCATCACAAAAACAAACCCATGATGTTAAAACGAAAGAAGTTGAACAATCAATATTTGATGATTTCGGTTTTGAAAGTGATGAAGAAAAACAAACACTGAATGAGCCTTTAAAGATAATCAATGATGATAATACTCAAAAAACAATAGATTCACAACAAGTACAATCACAAAATCCAGTTCAAAAAAAACAAATCAATTATCTTGAATTATTTTCTTCTTCTGATCTGTTTTTACCAACCCAAACACAACATTTACCAAATCAAACACCTCCAACATTAGAAGAAACCCCAATCCAAAATTCTCCGTTAATAGCAAATGATTATGAACAAAAGAATGAACCAATCGTATTAACACCAAATGTAAACAACCCTTTGAAACCAAATGAAAATCTTCATGGCCAAAAGGATTGGGATTTCGAATTCGATGACTTTGTTGAGGCAAAACAAAATCCTGACCAAAAGAAACAACCAAAAGTTAAAACTGAAAAAATGGAAGTATTTGGTGATTGGGAGTTTAACTCGGATGATTCAAAGAAAAAGAATGACAATATATTTGAAAATATTGTAACTGAAAATAAAAAACAAAGCTGTGGTGTTATTATGTTCGATTTGATGGGAGAAGGTAATGAAAATGAATTCGCCGATGCCATGGAAACTAAACCCATAAAAGAACCAATATCTGAACCATCCGCCTTAATGTTTGAATTAACAGAGGAAGATGATGTTGAAGAACATAACGGAGTTGAAGATGATGTGGGATTTGTTATTGAAGATGATGTTAAAGAAAATAAAGAGTGCAAGGATTGTGGATTTATTCTTGAGGATGTCGAAGATACCCCAACACAACGTGTTGAAACAAAAATTGAAAAAAGTAATGGTACAGAAGAACAACGTCCAATCGAGAATGTTTTTGAAACAAATGAAGAAAAAATGAAGCGACCCGAAGTAATTTCAAAAGAAGAAAACAAACCAATTCAAAATGAAGACCAACCAATTCAAAAGAAAAATTATTTGGAATTGTTTGACGCTGAAGATTTTATTCAATCCTCTGAAAGTTCCATTAACAATGACACTCAACCACAAGAAGTTATTTCCCCAGCGGTTATCCAAAACACAAACATTGATTTTGATGATTTTGGAGATTTTAATGAACCTTCAATCCCCTTTGAACAATCCATCATATCTACCGAACAACCCAAAGAAGAACAAAAAATGGATTTAGAAAATACTCACACGCCTACTCCTCAGCAAGTCTTTACAAAAAAAGAGGAATTCAATCAACAAAATATTGAAGAAAACACTCATAATAAAACTCAACAAAATGATGATATTTCACTTTTGAGTGCGTTTTCTGCCGCAAATAACAAAACGAAGGAGTCACCACTGTTTGATTTTGATTATTTCCAACAACCACCAAATCAAGACCAAATCAAAACACTTCCTGAGCCAAATCATTTTAGTAATGCAAAAGAAGATGAAGTTTCATCAGATGAATTTGCTGATTTCTTTGTTTCTGGCAATGAAAAGAATCCTCAAAATATCATACAACAACCTGGGACTGAAACCCACCAATTTGATGACAATGATTTTAATGATTTTGTCTGATTGGAAATGTCCAGCCTTGAAGAAACAGGAATCAATAAGTGTGTTAATTAATCATTCCTAAAACTATTTTTTTTTGTCCAGAACCATTCTTTTCATTCTAAAACACAATTTTAATAACAATTTAAAAAAAAAAGTTGAAAAGAAACTTCCATTCATAATTTTTTTTTGTTGGAAAACAAAGAAAAGATAGTCTAGAAACAACAAATTTTAATTTATGAAGTCTTAACCAACGAAAGCTCTTTGGTTTTTTTGATGTTTTGAAACGTTGCCACAAAAACTCGTCATATTTAAACTCAAAAATTCTATCTTTCTTCATTCAAAAGATTTTAATGACTAAGACCATTAATTATAAAGAACTCGGACTTTGCAATCACAAAGAAATGTTTGAACATGCCGTCAAGGGTGGATTCGCTGTTCCAGGTTTCAACTTCAATAACCTTGAACAAATGCAAGCCATTATCCAAGCTTGCACTGAAGCTAAATCTCCAGTTATTCTTCAAGTCTCAAAGGGTGCTCGTGAATATGCTAATGGTACTCTCTTAAGAAATCTCGCCAAGGGAGCTGTTGAATACTCAAAAGAAATTGATCCAGAACATAAAGGTATTCCAATTTCACTCAATCTTGACCATGGAGCCAATTTGCAAATTTGCAAGGAATGTATTGACAATGGATTCTCAAATGTTATGATCGATGGTTCACATCTTTCATTCGAAGAAAACGTTAAATTAACTAAAAGTGTTGTTGATTATGCCCACCAATTCGGTGTCACTGTTGAAGGTGAACTTGGAGTTCTTTCTGGAGTTGAAGATGATGTTGCCGCTGAAGAGCATATTTTCACTGATCCAAAAGATGTTGAAGCCTTCGTCAAAGCCACTGGTGTTGATTCACTTGCCATTTCCATTGGAACCTCTCATGGTGCTTACAAATTCAAACCAGGAATGAACCCAAGAATTAGACTTGATATCCTCAAGGAAATTGAAGAAAGAATTCCAGGCTTCCCAATCGTTCTCCATGGTTCATCATCTGTCCCACAACACTGGGTTGAAGTTATTAATCAATATGGTGGAAATCTTGAATCAGCCATTGGTATCCCAGAAGAACAAATCAGAGAAGCTGTTAAGAGTGCTGTTTGTAAAGTTAATATTGACTCTGATGCCAGACTTGCAATGACTGGATCAATTAGAAAGTATCTTGCTGAACATCCAAAAGATTTTGATCCGAGACAATACCTTTCCCCAGCCAGGCAAGCTATGAAAGAATTATATCTCCATAAGGTTTCTGACAAAGTTTTGAACTCAGCTGGAAAGTCATGGTATTAAGCTAAGTTAAAAGTTAGTTGTTTGAATTTTCGTTTTTTGTTTTTAATTTTTTTTACAAAAACCACTTCTTTTAAGGACAAAGCATCAAATAGAATATGAGGAATATTAGGGACATAAAGCAATAAACAAATAAAGCAGTTGTTGATAAAGATGAAAATAATTTTGCTTTTGGTGATGAAGAATTTCTGTAAACAATAGCGTTAACTGCCCATAAAAACCAACAACAAAAACCAAACACAAATAGTAGTTCTGATGCCATTTCATCATTACTTATTTCTGGAAAAGGTTCTTCAATTTTTTCAGGTTCGACGAGTGGTTGAGTTATTGTTGGTTGTGGAGGTTGCGGAGGTGTATATTCAAAATGTTGACCATCCCAAATTGGAGAATAATTGGGTTGATTTGTTGGTTGTTGATTTGGAACATCAGGTCGAATTGAATAATAGTTTTGTTGGTATGATGGTTGAACTAATGGTGATTGCATTGGTATTGTTCATCTTTTAGTTTCAATCTTAACTATTCATAGTTTAAGATTGAATTATGTCAGATTATCATGAGGTGAAGATTAAAATTTCTTTTCACGAAAAATCCATTTTAATCTGTTACTTTTAATGTGAACTCCAAACTTAGAACTCTGAAATATTACAATTTAATGGGGCAAACTGAAATGAGAAGTCAAGTAGATTCATATTCGATGTTAATCTGTTCAAAATATGTTAACAGGATTTCCGATATGATTAATATCACATTAGTTAATTCGAAATTCAAAGATAATATTGATAAATTTCATTTTAATCCATTGCAAATTAATCAGAAATCAAGAAAGTATTTTATTCATTTACAAACTCAATGGTTATTTCATAAAAATGATGAAATATTTTCTGATGGTGATATTAGTGGTTATTATGTGTATTATGATATATCATATGATGATTATTTAGAAATGAAAGACAAATATCAAAATATCAAATTTAGAAGAATTATTTACAGTAAAGATGATAGAAAGAAATATGGAGATGAAATACCAAATGGTGTTAATAAATTGGATGATAGACTTTTTTATTATTCAAATATCGAAGAAATCAAGATACCAGATTCAATAGTTGAAATTGGTAATAGTTGTTTTGAAGATTGTGAATCATTAACATCAATTACAATATCATCGAAATTAACTAAGTTTGGTGGAGGTGTATTTTTTGGTTGTTTTAATCTATCATCAATAAGATTACCAAGTGTTTTAACTTCTTTAAATAATGGTTTATTTTATTATTGTAACAAATTAACAACAATAGAATATTCACAATTTGTTGTTCATTTGGATGATTATTTATTTCATGGAAGTGGATTTTCAACAATAACAATACCAACGTCAATTACAAGAATTGGTAATGATTGTTTTGGTGATTGTAAATTAACATCATTAACAATTCCAAGTAATGTTATTCATTTTGAAAAAAATGCATTTACCAGTAATTATGAATTAAAAGAAGTAGAATTACCAAATAATATGATGGAATTATCTGATGGTATATTTTCTAAATGTTACAGTTTAACTAAAATCAACATACCCCCATCTTTAACTAAAATTGGTGATTATTGTTTTAGTGATTGTGATAATCTTACAATTCCAACAACAATCATATCACAACTTCATCATATTGGAAGTAATTGTTTTAATTTTCGAGGAATTAATGAAATCACATTAACTAATCAAATAACATATATTGGAGATAATGCATTTTCAAACAATCCAATTAAAAGAGTGATAATTCCATCTTCATTAAGTTGTCTTAATTCTTCATTTAATTCATGTTCAGAATTAACACATATTGAAATACCTGATTCTATTACTTCTCTTGGTGATAATACTATTTGTGGATGTATCAATTTAAGAACATTAATACTTCCTAATTCTATTACTAATTTTGGAGATAATTCATTTTCCAATTGTCCATCACTTGAATATATCGTTATACCAAGTTTAATTAAGGAATTACCTGATTATTGTTTTGAAGATTGTAAAAGTTTAACAAGAATTGAATTACCTTCATCTCTAACTAAAATTGGCATAAGATGCTTTAAAGGATGTGTTAAATCGAAAGAAATTTATATACCAATGTGTGTTATTGAAATAGGGAAAGAAGCATTTAGAGATTGTTCTGAATTACAATCAATAACTGGAAATGTTGACGTTTGCATGAAATTTAAAGATAGTTTTGAAAATACTCCCGTCTTAAAACAACTCAGAAAGCAATATTAATTGGAAGTTTTGGTGATTATTCAACAACAATTTTTCTCCAAAAAACAACACTTTACAATCGGCATTGAAACACGAAGTACTCCCAAGATTGAGCCTTATTGTTGAAGTGAAATCAAAAAGTGTTCAATGTAATGGAAAAATAAAATATCAAAAAGAGTTTTGAATCAAAGACTTGAAAGATCTTTGCAAATAACAGAATTTGCTTGTGAATAACCATAATTTGTAGTTAATATTCAAACAACCAAATGTTGAAATAATCGAAAATGAAACCAGTTTCCATTACAACAAACAGAAAGAATAAAAAGTGAAAGATTTTATTTTTTCAGTTTTAAATTTAAAGATTCTTATTGTAAAAATTAATCAAAATTAAAATCCTTCTTCATTAAAAACGATCCAACCAAAGGTCCATTTTGATGGTAAGCCATTATAAACAGTAGTGTCAAATGGTTTTTTACCAAATTCATAAGCAGGTTGATCTTCATATTGAGGAGATGATATGGCATCAATCTTCAAAGAAATTGCTCTTTCATAATTGATGG
>NWBR01001044.1:18503-35904 GCA_002914575.1 Entamoeba moshkovskii
AACCACTAATATCACCATCTGAAAATAATTCATCATTTTCATCAAATAACCATTGAGTTTGTAAATTAATAAAATATTTTCTTGATTTCTGATTAATTTTAAATGGATTAAAATGAAGTTTATCAATATTCTGTTTGAATTTCGAATTAACTAATGTGATATTAATCATATCTGAAATACTGTTAACATATTTTGAACATATTAACATCGAATACGAGTCAATTCGAATGGGCATTTCTGTAAAACTAAGTTTACAGTCTTAATTTATGATTCAAAAAAAAGGAATGAAGGAGAAAATGACGACTTTCTTTTTTTTAAAAAAAACAAAAATAAAAAAGATACGACGAACTCAATTAAAAAATCAAAAAAATCTAAAAAACAAAGTTCGAAATGTCAATCAGAGACGCTTTAAGTAAAAAAATATATCACGTTAAAACCAGTTTAAATATGAGTGAAAAAACCGTTGACGTCGAATATCAAAGGGTTTATAAGAAATTCAAATACCAAGAAGTTGGATTGAATAGACTGTACCACCTCGTTGCGAATAACCTTGAAATGATGATTCGTGTTCAAAATACAAGAATTGAAATAACTGAGGCATTAATACAACTCACTGAACCTGTTGTGGAAATAAACTCAGCCGCAATGAAATATAAAACTACTTGTGAGATTGAAAGCATGGCTGTTTCTAAATACAAACAAACAGTTCAAAAAGTAGTTGTGACACCTTTATTAGAACTAAAAAAAGTGTACAACGTGTTATCTGCGCGTCATAATGTACTCAAAGAAAGACATGATGATTGTGATAGATATGAGGATCAAATGAACAACTCCAAAGGGGAAAATCATGTTTTAGCAAAACAAAAATTCGAAAGAAGTTTAGATTTATATAATTATTTAAGAAAAGAATTGATGGAAGATATGAAAGGGATTATTTCAACTTCATTTATTTTTTATAATGAAGCAATGATCGGACTAGTTGGGAGTGATATTTATGAAGATGATCAAATAACTGAAGCCAGAAGCGGGTTATTTAATCTTCAAAAAACAATGGAAAAGACTGAATTGAAAGAACCAACACACTCTATTACTGCTGTTGATGAGTCTTGTGTCACTGAAGATATCGTTTTTAATAAAAAACAACAAGACTTGCATTGTGGAAAGTACAAATTAGAATCTTGTTTTGTAAAAGAATCAATTGCCAAAACCATGGCGGAACCTGAGGAGGATTCTAGGAAATTCCCAACTTTAAAGAAAGAATTGCCATCAACAAAACCCAACCAAATTCCACAAACCACTCGTGCTCTGCCTCCTCCAAAATTGGTTGCCACCCAGCAAGTACAAGTGTCTCAACCAACACCAGTTGTTGTCCAATCTACCCAACCAACACCAAAACAAAACCCAACAAAAACTGAAAAACCAGAAGTTGCCATACCATCCAAAAAAACTGAAAAACAAGAGCAAATCACAAAAGAACCACAACAAAGTGAAGGCAAAAAAGTTGTGGAAACTAAAAATGCAAAAAAACCGGATGTTGTAGTAAAAAAACAACAACAACAAGAACAACCATCATCAAAGAAAAGGGCCGTTAAAAATTTGAAGAGAATTGAAAATAGGCAAACAAGAATGTTGTGTGATATGAAAAATGGAAAAAATCAACAAACTAAAGAGATTAGGCACAGTGTATTGATTAATAAAAATCAAACTTCTGCCATTAAACCAACCCAACTCGACCCAAGAGTCGTCGCAAAGATTGAAAAAATGAAAAAAGAGAATACTGAAGAAGACTTTGAAATTGTTTCAATTGATTTAGACTCAACACCAACACCAAAAGTCAATGAGGAACCAAAAAAGAAGTTTGAAGTTGTTGAATGCGACGAAGATGGAAGTGATGAAGAATCATCCTCAGACGTGGAAAGTATTGAATTGGAATTGGAAGAATTTGAAAAGGAAGAAGAAAAAGCAAAACAATATAGGGCGTTATATTCGTATGAAGCAACAGAAAGTTTGGAATTATCCTTTAAAAAAGGAGATATTATTAAAGTGTATTCAACGGATGATGAATGGTTTGAAGGTGAAGTAAATGGCAAACGTGGATTTGTTCCATCAAACTTTTTGCAACCACTTTAAATAATTGAATTATTCAACTCACATTTCCTTTTGTGAAACAACTTAAACACTTAAAAAAAACTGCCGAGTTAATTTCAACATTTATGTTGAATAACAACAGAATTGATGATTGTTTTAAATTCTTCGACTGATTCTTTTGTAACAGCAATTCTCACCATATCAGAAACGATTTCATCTTTTTTGATTGACCTACACTCAATTTTAACAATTTCTCTTGAAACGCCTTTGTCTGATTGAATATTCCAATCAATTGTGTCAATTGCACAGAAACATATTTCTCTATCAATTATTTTATTATTGACAAGAAGCAAAGCAGTCGGAGTCACAATGACCGAAATATCATTTTCTTTTTCCCCTTTTTTACCAACAAGAATCGCATTAAACTCGAAATCTGTAACATTTTGGAAAAGAGAATTCCTTGAGGTTCTCGCCGTATAAATATCTGCCATAACTTGCCCTCTGTCAAGTGCAGATTTTAAAATGAAACAATATAAACCGCTATTGTGGTTAACTTGGAATAATCCTGTTTTGGAATAACCGATAAATTCTCCAGTTTCTTTGTAAGACAATTTTCCACTTATTTTCTTATTCTTTGGATCAATAATATATAAAGAAGTATATCCAATTCTTAATAATTTTTCATTCTTTTTGTCTTTTTGGACAACAGGATAATCCCTTTGTTCATAAGTCAAACTTTCCGAGACTTTTGGGATATCACCAAATGCTTTTTTTATTTCTTCTTTTTCTTGGAAAAGAATTTGTGGCAAAAGTGTTTGAATTTGTTTTCTAATCGACATTTGAGCGTTTATCGCAATCATTTTTCCCGTTCCAAGGTGTTTAACAAAATCAACAACTGCGTCAACCTGACTAATAACAACCCATGAGAAATCACAAATAATAATTTCATCATTAGATACAAATTGTTTTAATTTTGTGTATCCAGTTAGAAATCCTCTTTCCATCATTCCTTGGGCAACTCGTTCACACGAAATGTACCACAAGGCCTCTTGTTTTGGACTTCTTCCAATGTAAACAGTAACGTGTTGAGCTGCAAGAAAATCTCTAAAGGGATCTCCCGTTGGGGCATTTCCAATGAATTTTGGGATTTTTAATTGATACGATCTTGGGGATGGTCCCAATAAATCTGCATTCTTTAACAACCCTTGGGGATCTGGTAGATGTACGGAATGTGTTGATGGTCTCCTTAAGTATTTGCTCCATGGAAGTCTGCGACACACTTGTTGAATTCCTTTTTCTTTCAGAGCATTCAAATTTGGAAGGGCTTCATTTAACAATCGATGTAGTTCTATCATTAATGGTGGGTTTATTTTTGAGGGATCAACAACTATTGTCTGTTTGGATTTAATAATTCCAGCACTCGATAATGCCTTCAAATAGGCCTGGAGGGCAGGACCTCTAGAAATAACGTATGGGAGAGAATTAATCATCCAAGGTTCTTTTGTTTCACGAACATTATTTGCAATATTCTGCAATATTTTTGTTAAAAGAATGAGAGATCGTCTTGCTGTTGGAGGAACAATGGATGTACCACAAAGATTCAATCCTTCGGGAGCGGCCAATGCTGGACAAAACAATCTCAGAAACACAAACCCACCAATTAAAGAGAGTGCAATATCAGGATCATCAGTGTGATACAAAAAACAGGATTCCCTTATTTGATGGCACATAACTGAGAGTGGTGTTGGGGTATTTCTTAAATGACGTCTTAAAGTGGCAATAACCTCATCACACAAATTTTCTAATTTGAGTAAACAAGAATTTGATTCTTCAGCAATTTGTTCTTCATTCATCTCGGGATGGGCGGTTTGTATTTTCAATGGGTCTAACTCAAGTGGAGGCATGGAAATAATTTTCTGAATGATTGGTTGAAATACCTCCATCATAAAATTTTGACATTCTTTTCTTGCATATGCCGTTTGGACTTTTGTGCACAAACTGTTTGTTCTGAATAATGTTGCTGTCAATACGTTTGTTTGAAACTCTTGCTTTAAGAGTAATTCAATAAAATCATCAATGACATGTACTTCACAAAATAAATCACAAATGATTGAACTAAATAAATCTTGCGAAGTGATCGGCAAAGACTCTCCGAAAATACGTGCAATTTCAAGGTCATTAGATAATAAATTGATAAAGCACAAATAACTATTGAATAAATTTTGGGAATAGTCAGAAGAATAGGGAATTGGCGAACCATCATCTGCTGGAGTTGTATCTTTTTTGTCTTTTACTAAACTCATCTCAAATTAGTATATAAATAGTCTTCGATTTTTTAAAGTTCTGTTTTTAAAAATTTCTTAATTATTCTACGAAATAGAGAATATCAAAAAAAAAGAATAATCAAATTACAAATTTGGCATTATGGTGAAAGTTCCACAATGAAACGTAACATACTTGGAACAAGTAAGGAAAAATTCCACATCTAGAATTTGTTGGGATAATTCCCCTGTGATTAGAAATTGATTTTTAATACTTGACTCTTGAATTACCAACGGAGAAATGTTAGGTGAATGAACAGCGGGAGAAAAACAATTGAATGGAGGTGGCTTGATTGTAAAAGTAATTTGATTATTTTCATTGAACGATAACGTTTGACTTGACTCCAAATGTAGGAATGAAGGCTCATATGAGGGTTGAACTGCATAAATAATACCAATGGTAATAAACCCAATAATAAGAAATCCCATAATGGTTGTTGAAACAACACAAAAAGAAAGATTCATAATTTTATGTAAAAATATTAGAATTGCAACAAGTGCTAATGCAGCAACCGCCAATCCTGCCGCGGTTTGGAATGAAGCAGACCCCATAATTACAGTAAATGACAGGGATATCATAAAAAGAAAGGCAAATAACGCAATTGTTATAAAGTGATATGTCCTCCATTCCCATTTCATCCGATGAAAACGTATCATTTCCCATAATTCTTTGCGTTTAAATACAAGTGAAAAATATGAACAGAGTGTCGTAAAAACAAAGTAACCCCAAATTACATACTGATAGTCATAGGTAAATGGTAGGACAATACTCATAATAGTTAAAATCAAAGCTAAATATATTGTGGCGGGGACAGGACCAAAAGAAAATGAATAAATAGGTTCTTGGGCTCTGTCAATACATCGCTGTAATTCGTATAACTCTTGTTTTTGTTTTGTTTTTAAATCGCAGGCAAGATCTAATGCTTCAACCACTCTTTCTTGGAGGCATTTAAATTGTGTATCACTTACACCATCGAGTTGAGATATTTCCAAATTTAATTGCTTCAATGATTCGACTAAAAATGGAATTACCCCAAGAACGTCAACACTTAACGCCCCAGTAGTTTCATCAGTGTGAACTAAGTCTGGAAGTACCTCTTTAACTTCTTGTGCAACAAAACCTAATCTTAATTGTGGTGAGTTTTTATAACGGTATTGTTTTCCAACTAATTGGGAAATACTTTCTAAACAATCAGACAATGGCCTAATATGACATTTTGTCCTTTCATCGGACCGAACA
The DNA here is from genome assembly GCA_002914575.1 of Entamoeba moshkovskii. Classification (NCBI taxonomy): domain Eukaryota; phylum Evosea; order Mastigamoebida; family Endamoebidae; genus Entamoeba; species Entamoeba moshkovskii. The sequence goes on from NWBR01001044.1 coordinate 24,153, forward strand.
AAATATCCATTTTCAGCAAGAACTTCACCATAAATATGTAGACGGTGGAGTGTATTTGATATGTTGTAAATTCGTAAAAAATCTCCTTTTTGAAGTTCATCTGACAACAACTGTTGGGCTGTTGGTTGTGGAATATTAATTGAGTTAACTAAAACATCCCATTCATTTGATGGAATAGAAACAGTATTTGATTGTAAGGGGGATTGAATCGTTTGAATTTGTTGTGATTGTTGCATTTCAATCTGAACTTCTTGTGAGTTTGTTTGTTCCGCTGAAGATAATGTTTGATCAAATGATACGTTAGGAGGTGTTGAGTCAAGTTGAAATTGATAAGACATAAGTTGATTTGAAATAATTGGAAAGTTTGAAATGAAACTATTCCCAATCTCTGAATTTTGTGTCAAAACAAGCTGGGGCATCATTGAAGAAATTTGGGGCTGAATAACATTCTGAGGTGCTTGTATTTCAGGGATAACTGGAATAATTTCGGGGATCTGTTGCATTTGTGGTTGAATTGTATTTTCTTCATCGTCATCATCACTTCCTTGTTTCTTTTTGTCTGAAACCAACTGAGTCATATACTTTTCACAAAGACATTTAACATTTTCTTTATTTTGAATGTTTTTGTAAGGAACATCCTCATACCCACCTGGTTGTGTTTCACATAACATTTTTCTAAGGTGGGTGTCCCAAATGTGTGAATAACAATTGTATCTTGTTTTCAAAGGGTCAGTACACCCCTCAAAAGTACACTGCCAATTCTTCTTACGATGTTTTCTTGTCCGAGGTATTTCAGCAGAATCAACAACAATTTTTGAAGGGAGTTTTGCTGATGGCTCTTCAAATTGCATTTGTTTGAACATCAAAGTTTTCTTTTTCGTTTCACATTTTTTCCATTTGTTTGATTTTTGAGTTAAGAAACTATATGAATTAACAAAAAACTATTAACTAATAGTTTATGACGGAAAGAACCAGGAACAGCAACTAAGCCGATATGAAGAATTTTCCAGAAACAAGAACGATGAAATAAAAAGGAATTAAAAAAGAAATCTATAATCTAGAAAAGCAACAGAAGATGTTTGGAAAGAAGAAACAGAAACCTCAAATGGACACTTCCTATGTCTCAGTCATAGATGGCGTAAAAAAAATATATGAAGAAAAAATTAAAAAACTGGAGGCTGATTACCGATATGACTATCTTTGTTCTCCTTTGATGAGAGCAGCCGATTTTGAGGCCAAACCAATGGTATTATTCCTTGGTCAATATTCCACTGGTAAAACTACTTTTATTAATTACTTGTTGAACTACGATTATCCAGGATCTCACATTGGACCTGAACCAACAACCGATGGTTTTATGGCTATTATGCACGGGCCTAATTCCACTAATATCCCAGGTAACACATTATGCGTTCAATCAGACAAACCATTTACCTCACTGTCAAAGTTTGGGAATGATTTCATGGGTAAATTTAATGGATCTTTTTGTAATCTCCCACTTCTTGAGCATTTAACATTCATTGATTCCCCTGGTGTTTTGTCGGGGGAAAAACAAAGAATCGGAAGATCATATGATTTCACTGAGGTAGTGAGATGGTTCGCTGAAAGAGCTGATATGATTGTTCTTGTATTTGATGCCCACAAATTGGATATTTCTGATGAATTCAAGAATACCATTGAAGCTGTTAAAAAGCATTCCGAAAAAATGAGACTTGTATTGAACAAAGCTGATTCAATTGATTCTCAACAATTGATGAGGGTTTATGGAGCCCTTATGTGGTCACTTGGAAAAGTAATGCAAACACCAGAATGTTTAAGAGTTTATGTTTCATCATTTTGGGATCAACCATTCAAGGATTCATTATTTACTGCTTTGTTTGAAAAAGAAAGAGAAGATTTAATGCATGACCTTCACGCATTACCCAAACAAGCAACCGTTAGAAAGGTTAATGAATTATGTAAACGTGCCAGATTGGCCAAGGCAAACGCATACATTACTTCATATCTTAGGGAACAAATGCCAACATTTGGCAAAGAAAAAAAGAAGGCCGAACTTATTGCGTCCTTAAATACTGTATTTAATACTGTCATGAAAAGACATAACTTAGCTATTGGAGATTTCCCTCCAATTGATGTTTATAGAGAACGTTTAGAAAATTGTGATTTTTCAAAATTCCCCAAATTGGATTTAAAAGTTATCAGCGCTGTTGATGAAGCTCTTGGCACACAAATTCCTTTGTTATTGAAGAAATTCCCAATGGAAGACGATTTATCAACCCATACAAATCCATTTGAAGTTGGAAGTAATTTTGAAAAGTGTTGTATTACTTTGGAAGTTACTGAAGATGAATTGAATTCTTACCAAAAAGAATTCGATAAGTTACCAAAGAATGAAGTCGGAAAGGCACTTGGCAAGGATTGTTTTGCTCCTTTAATGGCAACAGGTGCTGATAAGAAAGATCTTCAAAAGATATGGAGTGTTGCTGATTCAGGAAAAGAAGGAGCTCTTAATGCCCATCAATACATTCTTGCGAAAGCACTCGTTAGAACTTTGTTGCAATCAGGGGGATATCCTGACAATTTGCCTCCAGTTGAATAATTATTATTTGCTTTATGCTCAAATTTTTTTTTTCACTTTTTCACACAACAATCAATTAATGGTTTGTTCGACAACAAAATCGGGTCTTTTGACGTTAATTCCTCGGTCTTTAAGGGCCGAAGCAACATCTTCAAGTGTCATCGTGGTGATTGGTTTGACTGCTGAGTGAGAGTGAAGATGGGTTAACCCATAGGCCTGTGCGTCTGTTATCACTTCGAATATAAATTTTTCAGTTGCCAACGCAACAGCTTTTGCTATTTGCTTATCTTGAGACTGAAATCCAGCCAAAGACATGTAATGGCCAATAATTTCGTTTGGGATCTGATTTTGGTCAATAGTTTTCATTTTCCATGATATTTATCAAAACAAACAACTGAGTACCACACTTGGCAATTCTCATAAAACTGTTTCATTTCGGGTGTGAATATTTCAACCGCGGTTTCTTTTTGTTGGTTGCTATCAAAGTTAATGAAATGCAAAAGAAATAAAAGGCATGTACAAAAACAAACGCACTCATCAAAATGATTTTCAAGTTTCGTTTAGATAAAAAATAAAAAAGAAAAGGAATAACAAAAAAATTCACATTACAACACCTTCTTTGGGATTGACTGGGGTGCCACACTGCTCACAACACTCAACCCTCTCTAAATGACTAATTTCAATGTTCAGCTTTTGGTTGGGCATGGTTACTTTTTGTGTTGAATCATTAATATTCGCTTCATCACTCATTTCGATCTGAATTGTTTTTTGGGAATCGTCATGTCGGGGATTGGGTGGATGGGTATTTTGGTTTAAAATTGGCGGTGATTGTGAAAATAATGCCATCCTCATTTTAAATTCTTTTTCTAACAGAACTCCCTTTAAATATCTTCTAATCCCCATAATAAAGTAACAGACAAAGAAACAAATGTTCGACAAAATGAAGAGGATATTCAAGGATTCACAAATATGAAATAATAAAGTGCTGTTTGATTGGATGGGATGACCACAAAGACAACACGTCCCATCGTCAAGCATATCTGTCACATTTTGAAACGAAATACGGTTTTCATAAAAACATTTACAATCAGGTTGGATAGTATCATTTTCAAAAGTGTAACAACAATCAAACTGTGTTGTTAATCCAAGTAAAATCAATTCAAAAAATAGCAAACTTGTTGTTCAAAAGAATGTTTTTGTTCTAATGTATAATTTTCAATGTCTATTTGCTCATTTGCACCATAAACCCAACAAACAACAATCAAGGGAAGGAGTAGAAGTGCTTCAACGAGTATCAAAACAATAAATATTTTTCTTATCCTCGCATATTGTTTTTTATTGTAAAATACAAATACTGAGGCAAAGAAGTGGATGACAATTCCAAATATTCCAAAAAATGCAGTGAGCAAACAACTTGCCAACCGAAAAAATAATTTGTTCTTTTCAACTGCCCAATGGATTGTAATCCCATAAACTGAGGCCACTGAGTACAAACAAGCAATTCCCTAGTTTTTTAATAGCCAAACAATATTAGGAATAACAAACAAATAGGGCGACCAAGACTCCCAGAACAAAAGTTTCTTTCATCTTTTGGGAGGTGGGAATGAGGAATTGTAGATCTTCAAACAAAGATGGCCATGACTTTTCAGGACAAAGTTGTTTTTGTTTCAAAAAAAATGACAACCGATAAGAAAAGAACATAATTAATCTGAAAAGTATGGGTGTTGAAGAGCATCTCGAGCAGTTATTCTCTTGGAAGGGTTGTACTTGTTACATCGTTCGAACAAATCAATTCCCTTTTCTCCAATTACTTCAAATTTTTGTTGTAGATTTTCTTTTGGAAACACAGGCAGGGCATGTCTCAAACAATTTTTGTAGTACGAAAAATCTGACCATTCAACTTCATCAGGATAGCCCAACACTCTAAATATTTTTATTAACTGGTCGTATTCACTTTCCCCTCGATATATTGGAGCCCCATAAGCCAATTCACCAAATATTGCGCCTATTGACCAAATATCGACAGAGGCTTCGTAATGAGTCGCCCCAAGTAATATTTCAGGGGGTCTGTACCACAAAGTAATAATTTCTGTTGTGTATTCCCTCAAAGGGATGGTAACAGCTCGAACTAACCCGAAATCTGCGAGTTTGATATTGTTGTATTTATCGATCAATATGTTTTGTGGTTTTAAATCCCTATGCAAAAATCTTCTTGAATGTAAATAATCGATTGCACTTAAAAGTTGTTTCATCCACTTTTTAATTACTTTTTGTGGTATTTGCGAATGTGCCTTCATATATTTTGAAAGGTCCGACTCACAATATTCAAAAACCATTCCCAAATTGTCAACTTCATTTTCAACGGATATCAATCTAAATATTAATTTATTTTTTTGTTGGTTACTAAAAATAACAAACTTAATGATAAAGGGATGTTGAAATTTGAATAAAGCGGATATTTCCCTCAACGAAGTACTTGAAATACCATCGGAATTGGTTTCTCCTTTTATCATTTTTAAGGCGTAATATTTTTTATCTTCAACATTTTTCACTTTCCAAACATAACCATACGTTCCTTCGCCCAACGTTTCTACTTTTTCGTACTTTCCAAATATTTTTTCAACCATTTGACGTTTATGAGAAATAAAGCGTGGTATAAACATGAAGAAACAAAGAACTATAGGGTTGGTATTAAATTTGAGTTTTATTTTCTCTCAAAACAAACTCACTTTTAAGTTTCTTGTTTTTGATTGGACCTTCTTTTTCAAAACAAAAAGTGAATAACAAAATAATCAATAAAAAGCATCACGGACATTAGAAGTAAGATCACCAATATCATAATGAAATTGACACCTCATTCTATTACTATTTAAATATTTTTCTCTTTCGCTAAGAGTGAAATTGTATTGGAGCTGATGCACCATTATTTTTAATCGTTCATAGAAAACAAACAATAAGGCGCTGTTACAAAATAAAAAACCCACTGTCAATACTCGGCAATCATTTGGTATTTTTTTGAATTGAAAAAGAGTGAATAATATACAATTTAATCCAGAGGCAATAACAGTTAACAATACAAATACATAGTAATACAAATAGTTGTGTTGGCCAATACATGTTTGAAGTAAAATGCTATGATGGTCATGTCTTAAAATACACCTACAATGTAAATGTTTTGTTCATTTTAAAATAGAAAATGAAACATACGTCCCACAGATGTCGCAATGGGTAACTCGTGGCTGTTTTATACAATTACACTTTAAACAAAAGTCTAATGAATACTTTCTGTCAAAGAAAACATTGTCATCTATGGCATTTACATCAAGATTCTTGGTATTGAAATGAGAACTTGCAAATATTCTTCTAATGGGGCCAACAAAATAATTATATTTGTTATAATTCTTTTTGCGTGGCTCAATAAAATTGATTATCAACATATCAACACTTATAATCAATTCTAACATGCTAATTGGGATTCTCAATATATAAAATAATTTACTTTGAATACCAATTTGAAAATTCATGTAAAAACTTATCAAACCAATTAAAGTTGCTATTGCATAAAGTGTGTATGGAGGTGTTCTCTTGGAAAGTGACATCCAACAATTTTTTGACATTATTTTGGAGTTTATTTCGAGTTCTATTTTTAATAAAAAATGTGGGATGATGAATTTTGAAAAAAAGAAATTTCAGTGTCCTGTTGTGTTGTTCGTTTTTTTGCTATTTACAACACTATTTCATAACAAAAATATTTGACTTATTGTTTTTCAAAAAATATTTTTGAAAAGGTAATTCGAGGGGGGTTGCTTTATTTGCGAGTGAACAGGCAATGAACTTTTTGTTGAAAATGTCTCTCTGTGTCTTTCGAGATGCAGTTACCATTTGAATGGAAATAATAATTAACTAAAAAAAACTTCTATGAAGTCAATTCTTCTAAAAATAATTTTCTTTTTGACTCCCCTTCACTTTATACTATTCCATTTGATATGAACGAAAACGCGAGTCCCAACACTGGAGAAACACCCAAATCAAATGAAATAATGTTTGTTTTGCCAGAAGAAATTCCAAGAACACAAAAACAAAGAAAAAAGAATTGGAAATGTGTATTTCCAAACTGTAACGAACCAGTAAAAACACGTTTTAATTGTTATGCACACGTTTGGGACACACATTTAAGACAATTTTATACACAGAATTATCCGGATATGTATCCAACCACTTCATTTAAAAAAACTCAAAACAAGGTGGCAATGAAAAGTTTATGTGAAAAATATATGGTTCAGTTGGTGGAAAGTACCGAACAAAACTCCTGCAAACCAAAAACACAGGAAACCCCAAATGTGATTCCCAAGGGAAACAATGAAAATGAATGTGATCTCAACATAAACACTAAATGCAATGAAACAATCCAGTGCAATCAAAATGATTCGTTTATTCATTCGGATTTATCAGATCTTCAACCCACATTTAATGTTACCACTTCGTATCCATTCGCCTTTTTGATTGAAAACAATTACTCAATCTCCTATTTACAAAATACTACGGAATCTTTCGGAACAACAATTGCTATTGATCAATCTCCCAACCAAAATGGCATGAACTTACAAAATGACACTGATTTTATTAAAATTGAACAAATAACAAATCAATTAAAACGATTACACGTTTTCGGCGAAGTATTTGCCGAAAATGGTTTTCTTGTTCGTTCAGATGCTCGTTCTAAAACTGATATTGAAACAATAGGAAATGCATTAAAGTCAGTTACTTCTCTTGTTGGTAAAAAATATGCATATAAAACTGATCCAGATAAAATTAAATATGGTTTTATTGCCCAAGAAGTCCAAGAAATTATTCCAGATTTAGTTCAGAAAGATGAAACTGGGAAATTAAGTGTTGATTATCTTGGAGTGATTCCTTATATTGTTGAGGCATTAAAAACAATACATGAATATTCTATCAGTTTAGAAAATGCATCTCAAAACGAATATTATGAATTATCTAAAATTGTTGAAGAAGCAGTGTCTCAATTACAAGTTTTAATGGAAGAAAAAGGGAAGCACATATTTATTGAAAAAGAATCAAGAGCATCCAAAATATTAACGTTTGATATTTTTGGACCACCTGTTGTGGTGTTGCTTATGGCTGTTTTATTTAGCACTTTTAGTGTTGCCATTCCTTTTGTATTTCCTCATTTTGTATTTACTTTTGGGGTTGTTCTTCTGGAAACCCTTTCATTATGGGTGGCAGTTGTTGCTCAACGGAAACAATTAAATTCCTTTTTCATTCACGGGGTGGTGCATATGAAATGGTTACCTTCACAATTTTTTATGTGGATGCTGTTGTTAACACTTATTCATATTTCTTTTGATGTTTCAATGATTATGGGGTACGGAGGATTGATTATATCTTTTATTTACTTCTTAGTTTTCGTTGTTCTGTCAGTGTTGATGTGTTTGCTTTATAAGTTCAAACAAACACGTATTACAACTTCCGTCGCTTTGACAATATTCTCTGTTACCTTTATTTTGTCTCTCATTGTTTCATTTATTCTTTTCGCAACCCAACCATTTGTATCTTTTATGATTCTAGATTTTGGAGACCGAGTAAGTGTGAACGTCAAAAAAAATGAACCAATTAACCCTTTAATTTTATCAAAACCGCCTTGGAATTGTTTTTCTCCAAAAATTCAAAGTGATGTACCACTTCCTGAAAACCTAACTTTAACAATGCCCTCCAATATTTCACCCAATTCTATTTTACCAACAATAAGGGGAATAGTTTCAGACGATATTCAGACAACTGAAGTGAAAATCTTTATTAAGTGTTCTGGTTTCATAAAGGCAAGTTATGGAACGATTGTTTTCAAATCGTGTGAAACGAAAACTGATGAAGATTCTTGTATAAAAAGTAAATGTGGGTGGTGTTTGACAGCAAACAAATGTGGATTCTGTGATGAATATGGTAGTTTTTGTGACAGTTATGGAACGATAGGATGTTAACTCAACAAATAAACGAGTGTTTGTAATTTATTTGTTTTCAGCACCAATTGTGGAAAATAAAGGATTTACAACAAATTAAAATATTTATTCGGATAAAGAGACAAGTTTGGATTGAAGTTCAGCAATTTGAGAATCTTTCTTTATAAGTTCAGCTTCAAGATACTTAACTTTGTTCTTAAGTTGTTCCCATTCCTCTCTAATTTCTTTTTCTGTTTTTGGGACTTCTACTTCTTTTACAACTGGATTGAAGGTAACTTCTGGTTTTTCTGGGGCAACAAATCCTGGAACGAAATTAAAAGACACATCTGGTTCATTTGAGGCACCATCTTTCCATTCAGCAGCAGTTTCTACTGGGATACCAGCATAAGTATTTGGGAAAAGATCATCTTGGAAAATTTCAGATTTTCTTGGAACACAGAAAGAAACTGGAACAACAGCATCCTTGGTAACTTTCATGAAACGAGTAGTTTCACAAGCAGTGGTATTACAGATTCTCTTTGGAATAACTCCAAGTCCAGATTGTGGTTTTTCACCTCTGAAAGTATTAAGGGCATAGAAATATGGTTTTTCATTGGTAATTTCGAAGTAAGCAATTGTTCCATCACCCTTTCCTCCAAGATAAAGAATTGATGAATCAGCATCATAGAATGGCATAATAACTCCAGATTGATTATCAATAGTGTGTTTGCAAAGCGAAGCAGAGAGATTTCTTGGATCCCAGAAAGCCATTTCTCTTTCAGCATTTCTTGAGAAACCAGTGGTGAAAATCATTTCATTATTTGACATCCATAAGGTCCTCATCGCCTTTGATCCTTGATGGGCAATAACATCAGTGGCAACAGTTTGTTGTCTTGGATCAAGAATTCTTAATTTTTTATCTTTGCAAGTTGAAACAAGTTCAGTTCCAAGTCTATTCCAAGCAACTGAGTTGATAATATCAGTAAAACCTCCAATTGAGAACAATTCTTCACCTTGTTCAATATCCCAAATCTTAATAGTGGCATCAGCCGATGATGTGGCAAGGATATTGTCGGCGCATGGGTTAAAGTTACATGTTCCAACCTTTCTCTTATGCCCTTGAATAGTTTGAAGTGGCTCATGAATGCTTCTGGCTGGGCAAGCCTCTGGAATTCCCCATACACAAATATTGCAATCCTCAGAAACAGAAGCGATAAGATCGCCATTAAAAGGATGATAATCAATATCAAGAACGGTTCCCTTGTGGCCAGTGACAAGGCAAACATCAGTTTGTTTTCCAACTCTGGTATAAGGAATTACAGCAAAAGCTCCTCCCCCAGCTACATCCCAAACCATGGAGAAATGTTTAGTACCACAACTCACCATGTTAGAATCCCAAGCAGAACGTGTCATTTTAGTTCCAGAGTATTGTTGGTCGACTTTGGCCTCGGTACCAAAGACGTGTCTATATTTTGAGGCTCTTACAAATTTGCCAGACATGAATCGAGTTTAGTTTTGAAAGTTCAGACCATTTCTTTTTTGACAAATCTTGAAATTTGGAAAGGATCTCATTCCCCTCATCATTGCCACCATTTTTATTTTTTTTTTAAAAAAACTTATTTTTCTTTCTACAAAAACAATCGAAAATCTTTAAAAGTAAATAAAAGGTATGATTGTCAGTCAACAAGAAATTGCTTCAATTCAAAACCTAATAAAAAGTATTTCAGAACAAAGTATTGGCTTAGTTTTACAGAAAATGTTGGATTTAATTTCATCAATAAATGAGAAATCAATTCTGGATATATTTGGTATAAACGACAAATACTTGGCCATCAACTTCGTTTCGAAACATCAATTATCCGACGAAACAAAAAAATCAATATTCGAACAATTCGATGTTGACCCAATCATTTATGAACAGTTGGTTCAAATTAAAAATTCAGTTGTCTCAAACCCAGAGGAAATCGCAGAACAGCTGAATGGAATGCAAAATTCCATATTTTTATTTCTTTTGAAACAGTACCAACACGACGAAATCGGAAAAATTATCATCGAATTGGACGAATCGAATTTATTGGATCATGATAAACATGAAATTGTTTTAAAATATGGAAATGAAATAAAGTTAATGCTTCGAATCCAAAGGTTGGAACAAAGACTTACCGAATTGAAAATTGGTGCAAGTGTTGCTGATAAAATAACTAGAACTGAAGACCACTACAAACTAAACAACAACATTAATTTATTAGAAATTTTTCAGCCTGTGGAAGAACCAAAACAAGAAATTGTTAAAAAAAATGAAATTGTTGAAAAGGAAGTTAAAAATGATTTAAAAACACCAGAAAGGAAAAGCATCACCCAAAGCACAGAAGTAAAACAAAAGAAAAAAGAATCCGAAAAACAACAATTAGCCTTAATTCAAAAAAATTTGAAATTAATGAAAGATGAGGTTGGATTAAAAGATGCAATGGTTATTTATGACTCAGTCGTTGATGGATATGATGGGAAAACGCTTTTTAAAAGAATATCGAACCAAATAAATGTTTATATAGTCGTTTTTGATTCTCCTTGTCACGCTTTTGGTGGGTTTTTTAAAGAAGGAATCAAAACTTCAAATTCATGGAATTATGACCCAAATCATTTTTTATTTAATGTCAGTGATTCTTTTAAAACTTATAAACAAAGAAAAGGCTCAAAAGCAGGAGTTGCAATTAATGAAGAAGGCCAATGCCTCTTTTGCATGGGAGCCCCCGGATATGGTTTTGTCGTTTATAAACCCCCTTTTGCAAAGAGTTACTGCAGTCATACCTCTTCGTTGTACCTTGCTGAAGATCTCTATTTTAATCAGTCAACAGAAGACAATGGCTTCTTAACCAAAAGAATAATGGTAATAAAAATATTGAATTGACATAACTTTACTGTATTCTTGAACATTTTTTTCTTTTTTTTTCAAGGAATTTGAAAAAAGGTGCAGGGGATGTTTGAACCTTTTTTCAACAAGAAATGAGAACCAACAAATTTGATTCACTTTTTGCAATCATTTTTTGTTGTCCTTGTATTTAAAAATATATCGAAACCAACTTTTAGAAGTTCTACACTCTCTCAATTTATACTTTTTTTTCATTTTTTTTTGGTTCCTCCATGTGATCGAAACCAAAACCAAATTTGACGGTTTTCTTGAAACTAAAATAGCTGAGGAGTAATGCACCTTTCTTCC
>NWBR01001045.1:40803-62218 GCA_002914575.1 Entamoeba moshkovskii
AAATGGTGTTTGGAACAAAACGGCTTTTCATGAACACTTTGTTTTTTAAAAGTGCACTTTTCTTCTTTTACTCAAATTTTATTAAATCTAATAAAAAAAAAACTATATTGATTACTTTTTCGATTTGAAATTCCAATTCATTTCCAAGTTTTTTGTTTGAAGAACCTTCTTAAAAAAGAAAAAAAATAACAATTCTATTATTATTTCGGCATTGTGAACTTCTTTTTGTCGGTCCGAACAGCTACGTAATTCAAAAAAAAATCCAAATTCTGTAAATTGCCGTAAATGGCTTTTTTTGACATTTGCTCAAGCTTTTTACTTTATTAAAAAAGGACTTTTGAACCATTGTTGTATCTGTAGCACTGTCTTTTTTTCATTCCACCCAATCATCAACTCATTTTCAACACCATCTTCAAAGGCACTCCCCCTCAATGAAGCAAGCATTGGAAAAACACAAAACTTGTTTTAACAAAAACCAAAAAACTTAAAAAAAAGTCGATAGGAGGAGTTGAATAACTTTACCCAGTAACACCATGATTCCTTCCGACCGCAGAGTTAGCAAACAATTAAAACAATTGTTTCATAAAAGAAAAGAACGAGAAACCATTACGTGTCAATGTTTGAATTTATCGTATGATGTTAAGAATATGAAATGGCATGAGGAAGACAGATTTTATTCAGTCATCATTTCCAATGGAAATTTGATATTTTTTGACAAAAGTAACAGGGGACTTGTCGATTTTGTTATCCCAATTGTTTCTTCAATGAATGCAACTCAGGAAGAAAATAATGATTTTTCATTAATTGGTATTTATGGAGTGCCAGTGTTATGTCTTGTTTGTGATTTCATTTAAATTAGAAACTAATTGTGTCAATTCACTTCATAAACATTTAAATTAATGTACTAGATAAATGACAATAAATTTTATATGAGAAATGCAACAAAAATACTACTGAAGAATTGCTCTGGAACTCTACAACCAATCATTGAGAAAAATCAATTTGAGTCAACATCAACCATTCTTCAACTCACTTACATGCCAATTTTTGGTAGTTCACTACAAACCGTAATGCTTGCTCATTTTTACCATCCCCACAGACTGCCTGTTCCTGACTTTGTTTATAAATCCATCAAATATTTGGCGATGATAGCCGAAACTGAGGGTTTATTCAGACTATCTGGCGACTCAACCGAGATGAACAAAATAAAGGAATTGGTAAATCGGGGGGAAGACATTATTTTTCCTGATTATTCAATTCACTCAATTTCTAATTCATTGAAAGGCTTTTTTAGAGCGTTGCCATATGGCCTTATTCCTCAGGATAACATGAACAGAATGATCGAAAGAGTCCAAAACAAGTTACCGGAAGAAATTATTGGAATTTTAAAGGAAGAAGTGCACCTCCTGTCCCCAACAGTTTTTAATGTATTATCAGTTTGTTACCATTGTATTAACCAAACTAAAAAGGATTGGAATATTAAAATATAGCTCTTTTGTCAGCTTATGACCAAAATACTTGAATTAACTCAAATAAATAAAATGAATGAAAAGAATTTGCTCATATGTTTATCTCCTTCATTAAAAATAAATGGAGTTCTCCTCAGATATATTCTTTTTTCATCAGAATTATATGAATGAAAGGTGTTTGTTTTTTATTTCGGTTGGCTTTTCAAAAAAGCAGATCTTTTAATTCGTGGAGTTTTCGAAAAGGTCAAACCCAAAAAATCAAAAAAGAAAATTTTATCGGCAAATTAAAAACAATTTGAAAAGCAATAATAAATTTTATTATTTACTTTTCAAAAGTTATAAATAGAATTCATTGGCGTCGAAAGCACTAAAATTAAAACAAGGTAAACTTAAAAATAAAGATAGAAAGATGTCAACCTGTCCTGTATGTGGAAAAAAAGCTTACCAAATGGAATCTATCAAGATTGAAGGTGTTGTTATGCACAAAAATTGTTTCAAATGCGACGTTTGCAAGAAAACTTTGACTGGCGCCAATTTCGCTAAGAACCATGGAATCTACTACTGCAAAATCCATTTCCAACAAATGTTCAAAGAAAAAGGGAACTATGATGAAGGATTTGGACATTCCAAACACAGCGCTGATTGGGAAAAGAAAGATGAACCTTCACATGATCAATCAAAACCTGCTGAAGACAAAAAAGAAGAACCAAAGAAAGAGGTAAAGCCCGTTGAAGTTAAAAAAGAAGAGCCAAAAGTTGTTGAAATCAAGAAAGAAGAACCAAAGAAAGAAGTAAAGCCTTTCGAAGTTAAAAAAGAAGAACCAAAGAAAGAAGTAAAGCCTGTCGAAGTTAAAAAAGAGGAACCAAAGAAAGAAGTAAAGCCTGTCGAAGTTAAAAAAGAAGAACCAAAGAAAGAAGAACCAAAAGTTGTCGAAGTTAAAAAAGAAGAACCAAAATTCTCAAATGACATTAAAATTCAAATTGAAGGAATTCTTGCAGTCCTCGACAAAGTAGAAAGTGCTGTTTCCAAATTAGAGAGTTGCGGAATTGTTTCAACCAGTCCCATCAAGAACGACCAACTTGACAATGTTTTTGCTCGTCTTGACGCTGCCATTTCAAAGTTAGAAAAGAAATAATATTCATATTATTTGATCTCTAATTTCAATTTCAAACAATTGTTTTAAAGAATTTTTTTTGAGGAATCTAAAAAAGAGTTGAATTAATTGGAAATAATGGCGTGTTCAGTTTTTGAATCATTAACACTTGTTTCTTCGGCTGCAACATTTGACTCTACTCGTTGTTGGCCAAGTTCAATTTGTTGAGTTGCATTCCCCTTTTTATTAACAACCCTTCCGTCGTCATCAAATTTTAAGTCTTCATAAGGTTTAGTTTCTTCCTTTCTTTGTTCAATCTTTTGTTTACGATAACGCAAATAGAAAGAAACAATTAAACTTCCATGCACAAACCCCAATATTCCAACAATTATTTCATAAATACCGAAAACGATATAGTGTTGGAAATGACATTTTATTCCAGTTGGTTGTGTTCCACTTAACGTAAAATCAACTTGCTTTAATAATTCGTTTTCACAAAAGTTTTTCGATTCGACAGCAATTGATATTTCGGCAATACCAATCGATGCCATGGCCAATGTTGCAACGAGGTATGCACTAAAAAAGACAACAGCCTTTCGTTGTACAAGCATTAACCCAAAGATATAAGATGCGAATGAAAGACCCACAACAAGGAATGAGACTGCCAAGTGCGCAATGACTTGGAAAAATAATGGATGCATACAAGTATAACTGTATTCTCCTTGGTCTGTGATGTACGTAAAATCAAGGGGGGTATGTTCATCAAATGGCTTTGCAGAGCAAGTCCCTTCCATGGGGCCTTCTGTCAAGTTCATCTAAAGAAATAAATGATTGATGCTTGATAAGTTATTGGTTATAACAAACATATAAACCATTGTCGGTATCGCTTTCTCCAAAGAAAACGAACTGATAACCAAATACGATAAGTTCCAATACAATGAAAAAGATGGAGATAAGAGTTAAAATTTGGAAAGAGAGTTGATGTAAGATTGTTTTTTTAACAAAATCGAGGAATTTCGGCATGAGTGTGAGTTATGAATTATGAGTTTTTTTTAAGAAGAAGTCACCCAATCATTTTTTTGTTTTTAATTAGAAACAGTTTGAATTGTTCCAATTTTGAGTTAAATAAAATTAGCAACAAAGTGAGAAACAAGTGATTTAGTCAAATGGCGTCGGGTTGTGATTCACTTTTCGTTTGGAATTAAAATAAAACTCCTTTTAGTCAATTAAATCACAAATATCCGCTAAATCTTCTATGTCAAAAGCTTGATTGGATTTCATTTCTTTGTCCAAAATATTTGATACCGAGTATTGACTTGTCCTGCTAAACAAAGAGTATACACTCTGGTTTTCGATTTCGGATGTTTCATTCAAATGTGATATTTTTTCTCCTTCAAACAACCACACAGTTTTGGTTAAGAAAAACACATTTAATGCTTGGACAATATTAACATTTATTGCATCAGCGACAATTGAAAGATCAAAAGGTATTTTTTGAGTAAATTTCTTTGAGGATTCTCGAAAAGTACCAACAACAATTGGATGTGAATCAAGTATCGTTTCAATGATGGGGTTTGTTTTTAATAATTCATCAATAGTTGACAGTTTTAATGTTTTTTCTTGGGGGAGTCGTGAATATAATTCATCTAATAATTGTTGATTTGAACTCGTAAGGAATACTCGTTGTTTTGTATTGCTGCAAAAAGTAATGATTGTCCTTTTTATCATATCAACTGATAATCCAAGAATTGGAGTAATTTCATTTGAAGATGATAGTGATTCTAATAAGTAAGAATCTTTTTCACACATTTGTTTTGTAATAGCAATTTCTTCTGAAACAGCTATTTGATCCAAAATCCAATCGATATCATCTTGTTCATCAATATTTTGAGTTTGATTTTGTGCTTGACTTAAATCAAGAGTAAAATTAACAACAGTACAAGGTTTAGAATTAATAACAATATCTCTAATTTTTTTCATTTCATCGGTATTTTTCATTAATTTGCCGATTGTTGTCATTGTAACTTGGAGAGAATTTATTCCCATGAATCTATCAAATTTAAAAAGCGATTTGGAATAAATGATCTTTTGGGGACTTCTTATTTTCACTTGTTTTAATTTAACTAATTCTTTTGTTGGTACTTCATTTCTTGTTTGATTTGCAACTGCTTCATTACTTTTATCTTCTTCGTCGACATTTATAACTTCATTTTGTGGGATAACATCACTTTCTTCATAGGGAAGCATATACCCTTTAATAATATTTACTCTTCCATCTTCTGTCGAAATACAAATCAACCCCTCATCATAAAAACATTCCCCCACAAATGAATAAATGTAATAGTCTGGAAATGTTTTTGTTGCTTCACACCTGACCATTTTCATTCTTCTTCCAATAGAATTAACTTCATCAGGAGTTAACCACTTCTTTTGATTCTCTTCTTCAATTCGTTTCATTTCACACCGAATATCGTTTAAATATTTGAAATAAAATGTTTTTTCCAGTTGATTTAAATGTTGAATTGATTCTTTGTTGAAATTAATACCATCATTTTCACATATTAACCCACAATGTTCGGAAATTAAACAATAAAGACATGCACTTCCACTTCTATGACATTCATTTTCATCAGGAATATTCGTTCTTTTTAAATATTTGGCAAGATTATTCCTTAATTTCGTAATTGAAACGAGTTGAGGAAAAGTGGGTAATACTTGAAGAAAGAGATTTTCATCACGGTGAACATAATTTAATAACCCTCGAAAACTTTGATATTGTTTTTCTAAAAACCCACTTAATAAAAGAAAATAATAAGCGATCTGACCATAATCTTTATCTTTTTTTGTTCCAGTTTTCATTTCGACTATTAATTCTCCTTCATCACTATTAAATAAAATATCAATTGCTCCTTTAAATCCAAATATTTGAGATTGAATTTGAGGTTCTGCTGCAATTAATTCTTTGATATGATATTCCCTTTTCTCAGAGTTTGTTATTCTTTTTGTTTTCCAACAATCAAACCATTTTTTTACTGTGTCATAAAATCCCATTGCATTGTTCACAAATTGCTCTCTTGTCAATCCAAGAACATATACCTTCGTTAATAATTCAGTACTTATTTCTTCAACTAATGATTTAAATACGGTAGTATCGAAGGAAGTTATATTTGCGATTATGATATGTTGAATAACCCCATGAATAACTGTTCCCATTGTTGTGGCTTCAAAATAGTCATCTAAGAACAAGTAATTTTGAATAACCGTTTGTCTACTACACCAAATACTTCCAACAGTAGAGGTAGTATTAATCATATAGTCAGGATTAACAATAAGTAAAATAGGCGATTTATTGTTCAAAATAAAAGGATGAGGAATTGAATTTATGGTTCTTTCTTCTAAGAACACCAAATGGATGATGTCTCCAACTATGAGATCAGTTTCATACCAAGTCTCATCTAAATATATTATAAACTGTTCCATTGTTTTAGTTTCTTCAACCTTATACCTTTTCTGTTGGTTCTCTTCATCCAAAATACTAACAACTTCACATCTAATATATTGATTCCAAGCAGAATCAAATTGAGGTTTTCTATTGACGTTCATATCAACTAAAACCCCTTTTTTCAAAGTTTTTATATCAATACTTTTTTTTGAAATTCTTAAAAATAAAAAATAAAAAAGTTGCTGCGATCTCCCTTTTTTCGACAGAAATTATTTAAATCATTTTCAAATGAATGTGTTGACTATTTTATTATTTGCAACACCAATATTGGGATTACTTATTTCTAAAAAACAGGATTGTTCTAACAGAATTACTCAATTAGCCATTTTCCAATATGGCTCCAATGGTACTTTTTCGTTTAAATTACATGATCCCAATAGAAAAGAATTAGTTCAAACCACAATTACTCTATGTCGATTACCCGATAGAGAACCAATGGAGAATTGTGAAAAAATGCAAAGGGATTGTAAAAGTTATGACTTATATGATCTTTCTAAAAGAAACCTTACGTTAACTTTTAATATTTCTGAACCTGACGAATATGGTGTTTATATTCTTCATTGCAAAAAATCAACCAATGTCGAATTAAATTACACTTTGCATATGACCAATGCCAATTCAGAACTGCCGACAAACGATTATAAATTGTATATAACAAGTTGCGTGATAGAGGTATTTTGGAGTGGGTTGGTTATTACTGAAGTTATTATTGTAATTATTTTCTATAAAAAGTCTTCTCTGCTTCAATTCTCTTTTGTGCTGATTCTATTTGTACTCATCGTCAAGGAAGGATCACACATCTATTATTACTTTACTTTTAACAGAACTGGAATACCCAGTGATGGATATTATTACGTTGGAAACTTTTTTGAAATCTCTGCGGACGTTCTTCTCGCCGTAGTAATATCATTTGCCTTAAAAGGATGGATTTTAATTTACAAATACATTCCTCTTTCTCGTTGCAAAACCTTATTGGTTGGGATCATAATATTTTTATTTTGTTCAGTGCTGCGTTTGGTCAGTGATTCATTCATTTTGCTCGCAATAGGGATGGCATTTTTCTTTATTCTTCCAACAGAAATAACTTCATTAACATTCAACAATAAAGTAATTCAATTTCACATTTTAACGAGTGCAAACGATAACCATCCCCATTTAACACATAAAATTTTAATTTCAAAACTATTGTTGGGTGGACTGGTATGTTTTTGGGTGTTTTCATTTCTTGCAAACATCGCAATATTATTTGCAATACACAAAACCATTCCTTATTTTATTATTACCCAAATGTTTCTCAGATTATTGCTTGTTCTGTGGAGTTTGATTATTTTATTTCCATTAAGTGGATTATATGAACCAATAGAAGAAAGTTCATCTTCTGTAATACTGCGGAACATCCCAGATTATCCCTTGGAATCACAAATATATGAAGTAGCCGAAAATGCCCAACCAATGATTGATTCGGGAAATGTAATATTATTTAGTTATGCACGTACCGTTGATTTAATAAATATGGCCCCTACATCCTTGGATGGAGTACTATTTTCCTTCGAGGCGAGAGAGGACGATAAGCTATGTATGAAATAATCTATTTATTTATTCTTTTTTGTGATATATTTTTTGTTACAAAAATAATGAGGCACACACCTTTTGTGGAAGGTTTTTTCTTTGGAGATCTAAAAAACTGATTAAAAAAGTACGTGCTAAGCAAATGGCGGAGCAAATGGTTAAAATGATCAAAATTGAAACTTTTAATAATTTTGGTACCGTTAATTTTGTTAGTGATAAAAATGAAATTAACACTATGACTTCTTCACAATCTGCTGTTGTTGCCAATGCCCCACAGTGTGAAAAAAGTGATACTTCTGATGGAGAAGTTACGAAAGAGATATTACCAAAGGAATTGAAACAAAAAAGTGTTACTATCACACCAGATGAAATGACGGCTGAACAACGTATGGTTAGCAGATTTTCATTACAACCAAAACATATTGAGAAATTAAATGAATGGACGGGAAAGAGTGAATTTAACGTTCTTTATTCAAATGAAAAAAATTTATTTACATCAAAAGAATTTTTCTCGAAAGTTAGGGGATTAGAAAATGTTATGATACTTTGCGAAACAAGTTGTAATATGGTTTTTGGTGGTTTCTTTTCAAAAATGCCAGAAAAACAAAACACTTGGGTAACTGATGATCCTGAACATTTTGTATTTACATTAAGAAACCCAAATATGGTCCCTCCCACCCAAATTAAACCTCGACCAGATAATAAAAATATTATTTTAATTAAAGACGATAATGAAAGAAGAGAAATTTGTGAAAATTGTGCTTTCGTTATTTGTAATGATTCAACAAGTAAACAACATATTAGATTCGCTACAATGTATCATGATTCCACTTACAAAGGGGATAGACTATTTGCTGGCAATCAAAAAACTTTCCAAGTCAGAAACCTTGTTGCTGTTCAGTGGAAATAAAAACAAACCCATTAAAACTTAAAAGAATTTTTATTTAATTTTAATTCTTTGTTGCACTTTCATTTTCCATTCCCATTTCACTTCTATTCTTCAATGATTCAATTTTTGTTTTACAGAAGAAACATTCCCCATGATGTTCCATGTGTCTTTCAATACAACTTTTGCATGCACTGTGTTTACATGGAAGCATGATTGTATCAGCTGGGTTACTACAACAAATAAAACATAATTTATCTTCATCTTCTTCTACCTCCATTTCAAATGAATTTGTTGAAGTTCGACCTTGGAATGTTGGGGTAATCACAACTTTTTTCATTGCCTTCTTTCCCAATTCCTCTAATGCCATTTTTATAAATTTAAGTGTCAAATCGATTCCTTCAAGTGCTTGCTTTTCTTCAACTTTCAGTTCAGTAACAATATCTTCAATGAAAGTAGTTGGACGCCATTTATCCCAGAATGCTGTTGGGTATTCAATTTCGAAAGAAAATATTGATATGCTTGATAAGTCAATACCGTCAAGTCCCTTACTTATTTCCAATGTCACAATACCATCTTGTAACAACCATTCCATTCGAGATGTTTCTGGGATGGCATTTAAAATTTGAGTTAAAGTGTCCAAAACCAATATTCTTAGCGAAGAAAAGATTTTTTGAATTTGTTTTCCTCTTCTTGTTGTTGATTTTCTGACAGAACATTGATATAATATAAACGTCAAATACTGCAAGAATTTTGTGGCAAGAGCGTGGTCCAAATAAATTCTACCAAAGATATGTGCCAAGGCATCCATTAAATCAGTACCATCCAATAAGCTTGTGGACAACGAATCAAAGGACTTTTCTTCTGCATTATTCAAATGTTCTTTATCGAGTAATAACAGTATCTTATCTAAACTCTTGGAAACATAATCAAATACAATTTTATGTGCATTCGTCACTACTTCATCAGATTTAAAGTATTGAAGTAATAAAGTATTGAACAATTTGAAATTTTTGGGATATGCAGCAATATTTCTCTTCAAAACATAGAAGGGAATTGGCATTCCAATTCGAATAAATGCGAGAGCCCTTCTAAATCTATCCTCTTCATCAGTTGTCAATGCGTTAAAAGCAAAATCAAATAAACAGAATTTATTTTCTTGAGTAATGCAATCAAATAATTCAATTTTCTTAGTGAGTGTATAAGTTACTGACAAGAAAAGTGTTGTTTTCAAACCAGGTTTCACAATATAAGAATTTCCCAAGAAAGATATTAACATGTTAACAAAAGAACCAAATACTTCTTTGTTTTCATTAATTACAATTTTCTGATAATTAAACACAATGCTTTGTCTTAAATTTTTACATAATGAAATAATTGATGAAATGTATGGTTCATGAACATAAAGTAATCCATTACTTGATAAAATCGCGTTAATAATCATTTTAAAAATTTGAAATTGAATATTGTAACGAATTGGAACAATAAATGAAGAAGCTCCCCACAAATAATTCAACCAATCTTGTCCATTTTCTAAAGTACTAATAATTCCCACTTTCTTTCTACATAATAATTCCATTCTTGAGAAATATGGAACAGTATTATTACAGAAAAACAAAACGGCTCTGTGAAGTTTCCTTGTTAATTCATAGTTTTCATCATTATTGTCCAATGGGAAAGTTTTTTGAATAAAACTTATTGTTCCACCCAATCTATCAAAATCTGGGTATTCTGTTGGTGTATTCTTTAAGAATTCGTTATTAAATTGGAAAGTAGTGGTTTCATCTAAAATACATTGGAATAACGCATATGTAATTCTCATAGTTAATTCCATTCCTCCTTCATCATTATCAATATCATCCGTTATACTATGTCTTGTGCTGTAATTGTTTAGAAAATCATCCAATAAATGATTACTTTCTAAAGCTTTTAATAATTTTTTATCAAGTTCTAATTGTTGTTTGTATTTGGTATCCAAATCCATCACAACGTCTTCTGGTGGTTGAGAAAGATCAATTCCTTGTGTCATTTTTTGGAAGTCCGTATAAAATATTGTTGTAGATTTTGAAAGAATAATGTCGATGAATTTAAATAATTTATCGTAATCCTTACATGCAACAATCATCATTTCGCTTATTATTTCAAGAAGTATTTTGGTCATTTCAGTTATAACTTCGTCATCAAATGAATAATGAGTAGAATTAATGTAATACCATTCCATTAATGTTTGTGCAATGATTTCCAAATCACCTGGGAAAATCATATGCTTCAATAAAGTACCCATTCTCCCCAATTTATTAATTTTTCTGCATTCCATCAAAAGAGAAAGGAATTGTTCAATACATAATACTTTACTATTTACGATCAATGGAATATATCTTGCAAATAGTGAATTCAATAATAATACAGATCCATTGTTTTGATCATTTAAACATTCCAAAATGGCCTTGCCAAGGGTTTCACATTCTTTACATAAACTCTGTAATGGTTGTTGACAAACAGGTAGATAATCATCAAGTTCTTCTTTGTAAAGCATTGGGTATTCTCCGAAATTAATAATACATTTCTCACCACTTGAAGCAGTTACACCAAAAAAGTAATTATTCATTGGTACTGTCCCGAATTGATTAAAAGCAATTCCAATATTTTCGTCATTTAATAATATTTTAATGGTTCTATTGTCAAAATCAACACAAAAACTAACAACGTCTCCTTTTTTCCATTTTGGTCCAAAAGGGATTTGGCCAGCATTCCAAAGACATTTACGATAACCATCATAAGCGTATGAATCAGAAAAATCACCAATTCCTTTTGTTCTATCAAATACAGCAGAATTTTCAAAAATACCAATTTGAAATAAACCATCAGTTTGTAATATAACTTGAAATACATATTTTCCGGTTTTTGCTCCTAAATTGGTTCTAACTGATGGAAACAAATTGGTGAAATGAATTTCATTTTCTAAAAACCCTTTCTTTGTTTCCCCAGCAACAGTAAATACTTTTAACATCATTTTTTCACCAACTTCTTCTTTTTCTTTTGTTAAAAGAATATCAACATAATAGGGAATCAGAATATGTTCATAGTCATCAGTATTAAAATCAACATTTGGTGAAATAGTTTGAAACAATTGGTTAAGTTTTGTTTGTATAAATTTTTCCATTGGTTGAAGTTTAATATTTATCAGTTCTTTCTTCTGTCTTTTATAAAATTGTATTTTTTAAAAATAAAAATGAAATGATGATTATTTTGGTAATTCATTTCAATTTCGTATGTCTAAACTACCACACCCTATTATTGTTACAAACCCACCTAAAAGAACTATTGACTTAAACTCAGGTCCTGTTCTTAAGGAAACAAAATCTGAAGGGATTGAGACTGTTGTCAAATTTAGAAGGAACATTCAAAGATTTAAATCCCCTTTGGAAGAAAATGAAATCGCAAAACTGAACAGTTTGGTTCAATCATTCCAAAATGATCACATCACCATCAGAATTTTAAATGAAACTGAAACAAAAGATTTAAGTGAAAAAGAGTTTACACCAAGATTTACAGGTGTCATGTTATCTTCTTCAATTTATTGCCCAATCGAATGCATAGATTTATTAAATAGAATAGAATTATTTTGTACTTCAAATGAATGGTTTGGATATTGGGACAATAGAATTGCCACCAAATATAAACAATTAAATAAATTGGAAACTACTTATTGTTTATGTATTGGCCATCCAACACAAAGATTTATTCGTTTTGCCCCCCGTCCATCCCCAACAATTTATTTTAATTGACAATCCCATTTTTTTTGAGTAGCACTTTATTTTCATTTTAGTTTTTGTAAGTTCCTCATTTGATTTTACGAATACGTTTTTAATTTGTCATTTGTCCCTTAAAAAATGGACCATCTTTTGTCAACTCATAATTGATTAAATAACGTTTTAATGGCCCAACTAATCACAAGCCTCGTTTTTATTCCAAGGAATGAAAATAAAATTTATGCTTATCCTCCCCTTCCCAGTGACTCTCCATACATATTTGATTTCTTACCCAAACTCGCTTTTCCTGATATTGAACATAATCCAAGTTTCTTCATTGTACCTTCAAAAGTACCTGTCCAAAGAATGTTCGGAATATCAATGGTATATCCAACTCATTCTATTGTGTTGTTAACTAAAACACTTTATCTCGCACCATTATCATCCTTATTACATTGCTATTATTCACTTTTCGCACATCCAAACCCACAGTTATTGGGTTCAATTTTTAATTCAATGAATTGTTCTCCATTGAAACCAGAACCAATCTCCCCACCAGCCTCTATGTTGCCTTCGATGGTCAAAATAATGAAATTATTGTTACTTCCATTCAAAACTGTTGTTTACTCTTCAAAACCATCTGAATCATCCCTTGCTATTTTGTTTTTGATGTATTCCATTCCTGGCGCTTTTCTAAGGCCAACTGGCGAAACAAATGAAGCTCTTGCTTTCCCAATCCAAATTGATACAACTAACCATCCAATTAT
The DNA here is from genome assembly GCA_002914575.1 of Entamoeba moshkovskii. NCBI lineage: Eukaryota > Evosea > Mastigamoebida > Endamoebidae > Entamoeba > Entamoeba moshkovskii. The sequence continues at coordinate 53,842 of NWBR01001045.1, forward strand.
TCCCCAATTCCCAGCCAGTTTAATAGATAAAATTATTGGAACAGAGGGTTACGTCATTGGATCTTCTAATCCAATTTTTAGTGAATTGACAAAAGATTGGGATGTGGTGATTAATCTTGATGAAAATAAGGTTTATTGCCAAAAAGAAATCCAAAATGTTATTGCTGAAACAAGAGAAGATCGTTTATTGTTGTTGAGATTTAGGGAGTTGTATGAAAGAAAAAATATTATTGAGGTTATGCAAACTGTTGAATGGTATTACCAAGGCTTATTAAATACAATTTCACCCTTCGCCAAAAAAATTTCTACAATCTCTTGGAACGAAATAGCTGCCACCCCTGCTGGTGAATATGGAATGGAATTCTTAAAAGAATGGTTGGCTTCTCCTTCATTCCAAGAATGGAAAGAACGTGTTTCGGTTGACGCTGCACTTAAATTTGATGTTAAACATCCTGGTAAAACAACACACACAGGATTTGGTTTTTATACATCAGAAACAATAACGGCATATCTCACAAGTGACTGGATGATTAAAGGTGCCGTGAAAGTTGATAATTTCTACAGTGGTTTGGAGTCCTACTGGAAAAAAGATGGCACCACTGCAAAAGGAGCTGATGTTGAAAACCAACCAATTCTTGTCAATGAAGAACAACAATAAAAAATTTTCATTAATTCAATTATTATTGAATTCATTTTTAAATCATGTAAGTTAAAGGACTGACATCTTTTTGGGATTGAATGAAACAAACTGTTGGGAATAATTCTGAAAGACGTTGTATCCAATGCTTCAAATATCCACGTTCAGTATTTGTATGTTCCGAAAGAATGACCGCAGTATTCCATTCGAGATGTTCGAGAATTTCGTGATGTCCCATTTCACCAGTAAAAACGGCATCGGCACATTTATTGCCAAACATCATTGCGCCACTTCCGCAACAAATCGCAATGGTTTTAATTTCTTTTACACCCTTTGGAATGGCACATCGAAGTGGGACTTCCAACCCTTTTTTGACTCTTTGGGTTAATTCTTCAATTGAAATTGGGTTATCCAAAGTAACATAACGACCAGCCCCAATAGAAATTTCACTTGGAGTTCCTTCAATCGCCTTGGTATTTTTTGGGACTGACACCAATGAAATTGGTTCATTTAATACAATTGAAGCCAACCAATCATTAACCCCACCGTTGACTGAGTCCAAAGCGGAGTGAGGTGAATAAACACTAATTCCATTTTTTAAAAGTCGTAAAGCAAGTTTTTGAGAACGAGTGTCTGGAACAAGTTTTTTAAAAGATTTAAAAAGAGTTGGGTGATATGACAATATCGCTTTGCAATTGTGTTGGATAGCCTCATCAATAACTGACTCAGTTATATCAATACATACCATCATCTTATCGAATTCCTCATCTGCATTGATTAATAACCCAGTATTGTCCCATCCCTCCGCAAGTTGCTTTGGATAGTACTTTTCGAAAAGTTCAACAAAATCTTCAATCCTCATTTTGGATCTTTTAATTTTTAGTTTTCAAAATTTTCATTTAAAATTTTTCGTTTTTTTCATTTTTTTCATTTTTCGTTATTAAACCCAAAAAGGAGAATGCATCTTTTTTCTGTTGTCAGTTCTGTTTAAAGGTCTTCAGAGTTGTGAAAAGAATGTTTTTTGATGTAAAAATAAAACACCACAAATCTCATCAAGTTCTTTTGTCAAAAATAGAACTAACCCTTGATTTTTCTGAGAGAAGTGAAACCCTTTTTGGCAAAATCATTCAGCAGGCCTTTGGAAATGAATCTTTGGAAAAGAAAAAAACCACAAATAATGTTTGTGAGTTGGGCAAAGAATTTGGAAGAGCTTTTTTGATGGCGCAGAAAAAGCAAAATGAGAGTTTAGTTTGGAAAAAGAAAACGAAAGAATGAGGCAGAAAAATCGGTTGTTGAAAAAAAGTTAAAAACAAGATTTATTACCAGAAGATGACCTATTTAATTTGAGAGTGAGAACTGACAACCATTCTCATGAGTTGCCGATTTTATACCACAATTCCAAGAAGAGTAAATAAGTCTCCAGTTATTATGGTATGTCAACACATGAAGATCGAAAATAAAAATGAGATAAACAGTCTTGGGGGTTCCATTCCCGAAATATTTAATGAACTCGAGGATGAAGAGGTTGATTTCGAAGTAAAAAGTATTTTGTTGAACAGGGAAACAAGCACTAATTTTGTTTATGTTGGAGATGACTCTGTTGTTACCGATTCATTCATCGAAAGAGACTCCTGTTCAAACTCATTCAAAAAGCTTTTCTCTTTTGCTAAATAGTAATTGTTATATATTTTTCAAACGTTGACTTATTTTTTATAAAAATCACTCGATGAATTAAAAATTTATTAAAAATCATTCTTTGTGAAGTAATACACTTCCCATATAGTCAGATGCACTAATTACATGTTTATCCAACCAGAATCCCACTGCCTTACTTGCGATTGTTTCATTTATCCCAAGTTTATGTTCCAATTCATCCAATAAAATACCATTTTCTTCTTTGGCAATACTGATTAAAATGGTGGCTTGCAAAGGGGTTACGATGTGATGTGAAGTTATTCCCTTTAAATTTTTATAATTTAATTTAACAACACCTTCTTGTTTATAGGACAACAATTGATTGGGATGGTCTGACTGAAACTTATGAGTATAACATTTTTTCCATTCCCTAATTTCTTCCAAATCCATATATTTAATAGAATTGAGTTCTGGCCAATATGCAGGAGAAATTACCAAAGTTTTGAATATGTTTGCTTTTTCCATTTCTTTTAAAGAATCTTGAATATCTTTAAACATAACTTGACCTGGACAATCATCACCAAAAATGTATTGTTGTAAAAATCGATAATTTTCATTCAATTTTTGTAATTCAACAACTCCTGAATGTAACAATTGAGTTGCAAGTCGATTTTCATATTCAATTAATAACTCTTCGCCAAAATAATTCGCAATTAATTTTATTACTTGAATTGGTATTTTGCCAATAAAATTAGATTGTAATACTTCATAAGTTGGGTCACAACAATGTTCCCAATGTTCGGAATAAAAACACAATTGGTGAATGGTGTCTTGTTGAAGAAAATCAAGAAAATCAAGTAAATCAATAATTTGAAAAGATTTTGAAGCGACATCGAAACAAATTTTAGATAATTGAAGACTGCCATCAATAATTGAAATATTTTTCAAAGAATTCACAAGAGAAATTAAGAATACTTTACTGTTTTGGCATTGTTCAAATTTAAATAAATCAATAATTTTCGAAGAACAATAACTCGCCAATAACTTATTTGAATTACAAATTTGTTGCAAATCGAAAAATTGAGGAATAACAGAAGTAGAAACAATGAATTGAGGTAATTGAGGAATGTATTTCTTAAGATATAATATCGCTATTTGTTGCGAATAATTTTGTGGGAAAAATGGTTTTAATGGTTCAATCAAATTATTCAATTGCTCTAATGAATCCACTTTTTCAACATAAAATTGTATTATTTCATGCAAAATATCACTGGTAATGTCAAGTACAATAGAATCTAATGGTAATGTTCGAATAAATCGTAGAGTAGAAATAAGAATATCAGAAACTCGCTGGGTTGAATCATTTTTTAATAATACATTTGTTTGTTTTAACAACAAAGGAAATATTTCAAATAATTTATTATACAATACAGCTTGTTCTTTAAGTGATTGAAAATGATTTTGATTGACTTCGAAACATATTTGGTGGAAAAGAGAAAAAAAGTTAAAAGTATCAGCAATAAGACAATGACCAATTAAAGTGTCTAAATGAGAATGATTATTCATTTATTTTCAAAGTTCTCTCAAAAAAAAAATGAAAAACGAAAATGGAAAAAAAGTAACTTAAAAATGAATTAAACAAAATATTTGAGTTATGAATTATTTTGTTGAAATACAATTTCCTACTTTAAGTTTAAATGATGGGCTTTACCAAAATGAAGCAAAAAGGATGTTTTTAGAAAAGTTGATGAACTCAAAATTGGCAAGTTGTGATTTGTTACAACATTTTGCTTGTTTAGAAAATGAAATTGTAAAAGAAATTGAAGATATTTTAAAAAGGGTTGATATCGCTAATTTTCACTTTCAATTCGATTTCCAAGATGAACTCCGAATTTCTTATGTTTCATATCAAAATTCCCTCCTTGAATTAGTTAAATTCAAAAAAGAAATTATTGAATACCATTCTTCAATTATTGAAAAATTTATTGAAGAAAACAATTCAGTTATGAACAAAGTTTCAAGTGGAGTAATAGTTAATAACATCGATTTTTACTGTTTACTTCCTTCTTCATATATTTCTTATTTATCTCTTACTGCAAATGAAATTGAAACTGAGTTGAAAAAATTAATTGATAGAAAAGAAAAAGAAAGAAATGGTTATGAAACATTATTTCAAACTATCTATGGCTATGACATTGAAACTGAATTAAAAGAAATATTAAAAGAAATCAAAATTATTGACAAAGAGTCTTATTTTGAAGTATTAAATGACAATCAAATCCAAGAACGATTTAATAAAATCATATTCAATTTAAATTTATCAATTGGAATGGAACTCTTTAAATATATTGAAAGTATTAAAAATTATAAGGAAGTTAGATTACAATTATTGCGTGACATAAAATCATTACAAACAAAAACTGTCAAGTCGCTAATAAAGAACTATAACATTGATCAATCCTCTTCAGATGTTTTATTAATTCTTTTCCAAAGAGCTTTATTTAATAAACTCAAATCAATTATTTTATCAACCCCAATCCAAATTATCGATTTGACAGATGAACAATTCATTATAAAACAAGGAGAACTCAAAACAGAATCTTTCAGTAACTTTGATAAATTGTCTTCAAATATTGAATTAAATGAATTTATCAAATCGATTGATTTTACTCAAACTTATGTTCCTTATGATTTCATTCTTGAATTAAATGTTCTTTTCGGAGAACTTACTTCACTTTGCAATATTGATGTTTCTGGGGATACAATCATACCAATTATTGTCTATGTTCTTCTTCACTGTTCAATACCAAACATTAATCTCTTGATGTGCTTTATCGATCTATTTACTCCTTTGTACCTAATAAAAGGGAAATTGTCATATACAACAACAACATTCAGAGCTGCCGTCCACCTTATTACTCAACCACCACCCCAACAAAACTAATTCAAATATTAAAACCATTCATTTTTTATTTCAAACCCAAAATCAATACTTCTGAAAAACATTGTTGTGATAAAAAAATAATAAAAGGCAAAACTAATTCACTTAGTGAATGTTGGAAATAATTTGAATGAGATCAACAAGTCTGTTGGAATAACCCCATTCATTATCGTACCATGCAACCAATTTAACAAAGTGTGGATTCAAAAGGATAGTGGCAGCTGAATCGAAAATTGATGAACGTTCATCGTGAATGAAATCAGAGGAGACAACAAGTTCATCAGTGTATCCAAGAATACCCTTCATGTAGGTTTCTGAAGCTTTTTTAACGGCAGCGTTAATTGAGTCGACGGTAACTTCTTTTTCAGTTCTGCAAGTTAAATCAACACATGAGACATCTGGAGTTCCAACTCTGAATGACATACCAGTGAGTTTTCCGTTGAGGGATGGAATAACTTTTCCAACAGCCTTAGCAGCACCAGTTGATGCTGGGATGATGTTAGCACAAGCACATCTACCAGCTCTCCAATCTTTTCCAGATGGACCATCAACAGTCTTTTGGGTGGCAGTGGTGGCATGGATGGTTGTCATGAGACCTTCAAGAATACCGAATTCATCGTTAATAACTTTGGCAAGTGGGGCAAGGCAGTTGGTTGTGCATGAAGCATTTGAAATAATGTTCATTTCTGGTTTGTAAGCATCAGTGTTAACACCAACGACGAACATTGGGGCATCAGCAGATGGAGCTGAAATAATAACTTTCTTGGCTCCTCCCTTAATGTGGGCTTCACATTTTGGAATAGTGGTGAAAACACCAGTAGATTCAACAATGTAATCAGCTCCGAGTTCTCCCCATCCAATTTGGGCTGGATCTTTTTCAGCTCTAACAACGATTTTGTGTCCATTGGCAATAATGAAGTTTTCTCCGGCTTCAACAGTTCCTGGGAATCTTCCGTGAACGGTATCATATCTCAACATGTATTCCATGTACTTTGGATCCATGAATGGATCGTTAATAGCAACTAATTCGAATTCTTTTCTTTGAAGAACAACTCTGGCAACGAGTCTTCCAATTCTTCCAAAACCATTGATACCGATCTTAATTGACATGTGTGATTTAATGGTGTTCATAGATTCTCAGTGAGTTCTTATTCAATGGCCACGTGGAATATATTTATGCTTCGTCACAAGGGGTTTCTTGTTTTTTTTATGAGATCTTCTTATTTCGGTGGTGCTAAGCCCGACTAATAGTTTTTCTATTTTTTTTAATTTTGTTCCAAATCGCACTTATTTGAGATCTATTTAGATTAACGACACAATAAATTTGAAACAGACAAAGTTTTTTCAAAAACTGTGTTGTATAACAAATCTGAGTGGTACAACAATTCAATTATCACTCCTCTTTGAGGGGTTGTTTGCTGGTAACGTGCCTGAAGTAATAATCAATCACAAAATCTTTTGTTTGGGCAAGTGGTTGAATAAATGATGACCAAAATGTTTTTGATTCTTCATCGTCAATTGCAATGAGAACAGCAAACGAGTGTTGAATATTTGCCAATAAAACGATAAGATGCCAAATTACATGGTTTAAATACTACAACTTAATTATTTTCTTTTGATTCCTTCGACAAAAATAACAAACTAGTGTGTGCCATGAGAAGAAAAGAGTTCCAAGGAAATAAGTGATTCCACCAGTAAAAAGCCAAAGTAACAGGGATGTTGGACAAAAATAAAACCATCCTGGAGCGACAATGAAACAAGAAAATCCCATGCACAAGTACATGATAACATCCATATTAGATGAAGGTGGAGAAAATATGGTGAATATTAGTCCAACAATTGCCATCACTCCAATAGAGGAAACCACAACAATTCCTGTTTTGACGTATCCTTTTTCGAATAATCTAGAAAGTATAAAACTAACGTAACATCCGGATATCATAATATAAATGGTGACATGGTCAAGCCTTTGAAAAATATATCTTATCACAATCCAATGAGGAGTGATTAAGTTAAACAAATGGTACAATGTACTGTTACTATATAATATCAAGCTACTAATACAAAAAAACATAACCGCAGTTTTCTTTGTCGCGCTGAATTTTTTATTTCCACAAAACTTCCAGAGGGCTTTCAATTGAAACACTGCAAAAAGAATTCCGACGAGATGAGTAACGCAATTAAAACATTCTTCTGTTGAAGTTTGCCTTCTTTCATTTGTTGGATTTAGCTGCTCATTATATAATTGGAGATTACAAAACAAACACATCAATAAGGCTTTTTGATATTTTTTCTAAGTTTCTTTTAAGAAGTAGGGTTCCCCCAAAACTAGATGCTCTTTCACTTCTTTTTCTTGTCCACACAATCTAAAAATCTTCTTCAGCGATTTTGTTGTGCCACTCAATCGATTTTTTTTTCATCAAAATTCATCATCACAGAATCTGCATTTTTCTTTTCTTAGATTAATCGATTTGTAGTTAAAATTTGATGTTTTTTGGCTTCTTTTGTCACATCTTTACTCCAAAAATTAGACCATAATTAAAAGTTGCATGTAAAGGTGTAAACCAATTTTTCGAATAGATTGTTCTCTCATGACTTACTGTTCTTTAATGAGTTTAGAAATTGCTTCATTTTTAGAAAAAAAACCTTACCAGTCTTTAATTTCAAAGAAAGAAACTCTGTCTTTGGTCAACATTTGAGTCACAATTTTGTTGAACAAAAGATTTTTTCCGCTGTTAACAAAATAAAAATTTTGCATCTTTATAACATCCCATACCCTTATTAAACAAAGCACTTGGCTTTTGTAAAACAAAAGATGTAAATATTAAAGTGATTGGAGGTGATAACGAATCAATTATGATTTCAACAGAAACTTTAGTCTCTTAGGGCAAGGACTAAATTAACGAATTTATCAAATTCAGCATTGTTAATGTCTTCTCTTTTCATATCAAAAGTCTTTTGATAAATGGATCTGCATTGTCCAAGATAAGCAGCAACAGCAAGGAATTGATTCTTACTAATTTTCTTTCCAAATAATCCACCATTAAGTTTTAATAATACTTCAACAGATCTTTTATTGCAATTAAATCCAAGCATTGGAAGAGCTCTCATTAATTCATTTCCATCCAAACTTCCACTTTTATCAGCATCAAATTGTTTAAAGG
>NWBR01001051.1:0-25469 GCA_002914575.1 Entamoeba moshkovskii
TGATGTAATTCATCCAAAAGTACATCATTTTATATTTAATTATGTTGTTGATTATGTGAAATATTTGGATGAAAAAGAGAAAGGAAATCATTGTAGAAAAGTAATTTATACAGAAGAAAACAAATGTGAATATGTGAAAATAGTTCCAAATGGTGTTAATATTATTGATAATAGTTGTTTTGAAGATTGTGAAATTGAAGCAATATCAATACCATCATCAATTACTGATTTAAGAAATTATGCATATTATCGCTGTAGAAATCTCAAAGAAATATCAATTCCTGATTCTGTTATATTTATTGGAGATAATATATTTTATTGTTATAACAACCAGACATCTGTTAAATTACCATATGGTTTGAAAAAAATTAGTGGTGGAATGTTTCAAGTTCGAATATCATTGAAAAATATTGAAATATCAAATAGTGTCACTAAATTTGGTGATTACTGTTTTAGTGAATGTAGATTTACATCATTTGATATTACTGAAAATATCAAAGTTATTGGAAGTGGTTGTTTTTCAAATAATAAATCATTGAAAGAAGTTACAATTCAAAATAAAATAATATCAGAAAGTTTATTTTATAATTGTACATCGCTTACACTTGTTAAAATGAATGATAATGTTGAGAAAATTGAAGGATATGCATTTAAGAATTGTAATAAACTAACAACAATTAAATTATCATCAAATTTTGAAAGAATAGAAGATAATGCATTTGAAGGATGTTCAACATTAGAAACAATAAGAATACCAAATGATATTCTATTTGATGATCTTTGTTTCAGTAATTGTTTAAAATAGAAAGTTAATTCTTTGATGCCAAGTAAGTTTATTGAGCAAGAGAAAATTGAAATGAACTTAAAGGAAACAAAAAAATGAAAATGATATTTTTTGGTTTTTAATTCATTTCCAAAAAAAAATCCGAAAACAATTTGGGAAGCGACGATGAAGTCGGCATATCTACGACTTCTTAAAACAATCGAAGCCTGATTACCCAATCAAACAACATAAATTGAAATGTTTTTTTATTTCCAAAAAATAATAATAATTGTTTTAAATAACAATACATCCTTTTTGTTTTGGTTTTTTATTGCCTTGGTTTTTGCCTTCTTTTGTTTCAAGAACGTCCCTTGCTAATGTTTCAAATATCACAGAAATATTATCATTTGTTTTGGCGCTGCATTCAAAGTAAGGAATACATTTAATATTTGATAAATCCTCAGCTTCTTGTTTACTTATTTGCCTTTCATTTTCCAAATCACTTTTTGTTCCAACAATAAATATTGGGATATGCTCGTCATAACTTTTATCTTGTATTTGATAGATCATTTCATACCATTTTTCAAAATCTTCGTTTAATCCTGCTAAATTGATTGGATGAACAATAATAAAACCATCAGCATTTCTTATATATAAATCTCTCATTGCAGTAAATTCATCTGAACCATTATAATCTAAAATGTCTAAGTACACACAAATGTCATCTAACATCACTCGTTTTCTAAAATCGTCATCAAGGGTTGGATCATAATTAACAATGAAATAACCACAAGTATATTGAATGATCATTGAACTTTTCCCTCCTCCAAACTCACCAATAACTAAAATTTTCATAGTTGTGTTCATATTTAATTTGTTTCCAAATGAACTTGTTAGTTTTGAAACAAACAGTTTTTTTTGAAAAAGGTGAAGTTTTTCTTTTAAATAAAAAAAGGAATTAGAATTCTAGATTATTTCTTTGTGGTTAAATTAATATAATACTCTTTTGAAGAAAAATACTTTGGGCTTGTCAATCCATTGTGACGAAGTTAAAATTAATTATCCAAATGCATTAAAGCCAATAATTTTTGAATTCTTATTTCAACCCATTCTTTGTATGGAATTTCTTTCCACGAAGTTGGAATAGAACTGTATCCCCAATAACATCCTAATATCGCCCCAACAACCGCTGAATTTGTGTCTGCATCCCCTCCTGCCATTGTTATTTTATGAATTGCTTTTGAATAATCCAATTTATTCCTTAAGCAATAAATACCACACCCCATTGTCTTTAAAGCATAACCCATATTTTCATACAAATTTAAATCATCAATTGACTTTGCATTAAAATAAAGCAGGAATTCTTGTTTCATTTTAGAATTTCCTTCTTTTTTTAAATATTTGATTGACTCCTTCTCGCTTATTCCTATTGATTCTTCAATCGATTTATTTTGAAGCAAACAGGCAATTAAAATTGAAACAGCCAAAGCTGAAACAATTGATAATGGGCTTCCATGAGTACAAGATGCAATTTTGATTGCATTCTTTTTTACTTGTTCCAAATTATTAAATGAAACAATTCCCAAGATAGCAGTTCTCATAACAGCTCCATTTGAATGACTTGGTTTTTGACTTTTTTGATATATTTGTTGTGCTATTTTTATTGGGGCTTGAATATAGGTTGGACAACTCAAAACTTTTGAAGTTGTGATTCCAACATCAAAACAAGCACAATCCCCCAATTCACTCAATCCAAAATGATACCACCAAACCATTCTTTTTGCAAAATCAAATTCATTAACTTCTCCATTATTTCTTAAAACATTATCTAATATCATCAATAATTGATCTGAATCATCAGTCCACCGTGCTGTTCTTCCATTAATTGCGTGAAGCGAAAAATTTCTTTCAGGTATAATTGTGTCATAAGTAAAATTTGGAGTTTCTCCATAAATTTGAATGCATTTAGTAGGAGAGAAGAATTCACAGTGAAAACCAATGGCATCACCAATTATATTCCCAAAGATTGTCCCATAAACTTTATCTTTTGTTTTTTCATTTTGGAACTTTTTAGGAATAATAGTGTTTGATGTTTCCGATATTGGATCTATTGGTGGATATTCTTTTACAGGGCAACCAAGGGAGTTCATTGTAAAACAAATTGGGAGTATGGTTGAATTTAAAGATCCACAAATAATAATGAACTGTTCTATTTTAAATAAAAATCAATTAATCCTGCGTTGACAAAAACCAATCACTCACCCTTTGCCTGTATCTTTTTTAGGAAGAAAACGAACATCGTTGTGATGATGACATATTATTGCCTCTTACTTCGGATTCATTCCCAGAGTCCTTGTTATTATTTGCATTCTTGTGTTCACCAAACGTGGTTTTAGGAGTCAAACAACAAAATGACGCACAGCATTCAACAGATCGAAAAGAGAGTGCAACACAACAACAGTTTGATGAACAACTACATAAGACACACCAATCCCCCGTACAAATAGTTCCAGCGGTGGATAGACAATTACCACAAGCGAAACACCAATTGGACCACCAAGAAACAATTTCAGTTAGACACGACATGACTAATTCGTGTTAACTCAATCTGTTTCATTTCAAGACCACAAATTACAACAAAACCATGACAATAGAAATAGTTCTGGCCTTCAGTAAACCCCTTCGATGAATTCCAAAAAAAGAGTAAAATGGGTCAAAAAGAAAACATTTCTTTGGAGTGGCATTGGATTCCTTAAAACAAAAAAAAATGATAAAAAAATAGTCAATTTCGAAGGAACTGAGGGCAAATTTTTATAACAACACACATCCCCCTTTTTTAGATTTCTTTCCAGCATTTTTATTGATGGCCCTATAGTCTTGAACCCTTTTTTGGATTGGTCTAAAAATGCATCAATTTTCATTCCAATTTCAAAACAAAAAACACAAACTTTAGTTCTGACTTCAAATAATTTTGTATCGCCGATTGTAATACTTCTTTAACACCATCGCCAGTTTTTGAGCTGATTTCGGCATAAAACCCATCTTGTGCATTTACGGATGCTTTCCCTTCGGTCATACTTACTGCACGTTTCCCACAATCAGTAAAACTGGCAATAAGATACATAACTGCACTATCGTTTAATCGGACGAAATAATTAAATACATTCAAAGTATTATCATATGATTCCTTATCAGTAGAGTTGTAGAGATAAAACAAAATGTCTCCACGTGCCGCAGGATCGGTACTGGCTTGTTTCATAAAAGCCTCATTTCCACGTTCAATCAGACTAACTTGGACAGGAAAACCATCAATGGTTATTTGTTTTAATTTTTGCTGGGACATAAGTACAAGAAAATCAAAAAAGAAAAACACAAACGTGTTCGATGTAATTTTCTAGTTTATCTTCTGAAAAATCATCATCGATGAGTCTTTTAATAAAAGCGGTTTTACCACTATCGGGTGCTCCACAAACAGTAACTCCAATATTGAATGGTCCATTCATTTCGAAAAAATTAAGAATGTTGGAAAGTTCACTTTTAGTCAAAAAAAGAAAATTGAAAAAAAATTGTTGCTCGCAAAATATTTTGGTTTCATCCCTTTCATTAATTTCTGTGTTTCAATCAACTATAGTTTATTTATTTATTTTTTATTTATTGGGGCCTTTATTACTTTTTTGTTTCGCTTGATTTCGAACAAATTCGATGCGCGGATCTTGAAAATGGGTTTCAAAAACTTATTTTGATTGGACAAAAACATTTCAACAAAAATTCAATCGAATCACTTACAAAACAACCATCAAAAAAATAACAAAAAACACACCCAACCCCACCGATGAATTTCTCGTGTTTTGGGTTGGTGTTGGAATGCATCTTGATGTGGAATCACACTCATAACCAGTTTGACAAAATCCACATTCAGGTTGACATCCATTTTCCCAACGTTGGGCCCCGAAATCTGTGCGTGATGAATTTGATCCATCACATTCCGCGGAATTACATAACATGGAATCTAAACCACAATAAATTGTTGTATTAGTTGTTGGTAGTATTAATTTTGCATTATTAATCTGGAGGGTTGAATTTATTGTTGTTCGGAATGCCAAAATAAATAAATTTCCAAACCCAACGCAACGGCTGTTTAGACTTATTTTGATATGAACCAAATCAGATGTTTCATTGATTTTTTGTGTATATGTTTGAAATTTTAAGTTGCTACAAACCAATTGAGACGCAGCCAATGTTTGATTTTCTTTTTCTCCCAATCCAATATACGAGGTGGCAAATTCGAATTTTCCTGTTGTAATCCCAACAATTTTTAAATCACTAAAACGGTTTCCTAATTGCATGACAGTTCCATATCCAAACACAATTAATGTTCTACTTGTTTTTGCAATAAATTCAACGTGTTCATCTGTTGCACCAATATGACTGAGGGAATTACCGTCTATTTGGAAAAAAAGCCACGAAAACGCAGGATGACGTTCTCTTGTGCCGTCATTAGAAAAAATAACATTGTTTGGATAATAATCACACGGTGGATGAAAGGTTGATGGAAAATTAACGTCCAGAGAGTAAGAAGATGGGTGTGATACATCAACATTTTTGAATGTGATAATTGTGTTATGAATGGATTGTACTTTGATGCTAGTGTTGGAATTGGCGTTTGGGATATAAAAATTACCATTTGAGGTTGGATAATATTCTTGTCCATCTGATTCAACGGATAAAACAACTTCATTTTGATTATAAATTTTAATATTTGAATGACTTGTGTTGCTTTCGATGATTTCTAAACTTGGGAACATATTAAAAGGGGATTGGACTTGTCTTATGGTAACTTGGGTGTGTTGTCCGTTTGTTCCTTTTACTGTGGTCGCAAGATACTGATAAATCTCATGCGGAACACCAATCAGTCTACTTTGAGTGTCTTCATCAACAATGGACGTGTTGTTGATATAAAAAGAACCAACAACGGTACAAGTCACCGTTTTAAGGGAAGGACCAATAATTTCAATTGATTGCCCACATTTAGGGAAATTGTGATCATGAATAGAGTCAATCATAAAGTTTTTGTGAAGATAGCAATATGTATTTGTGTTGAAAGCATTCACCTTTGCGGAATAGTTTGGAATATCATAGTAACAGCCGTCATCCCTTACAATAATTTCTCTGTAAGTGCCTTCAAGCACTGCGGGAATACTCGCTGCGATAAATTTAGCCTTGATTGAGTAAGCATTGTTTTTGAGAGAAAAATCGAACAAACAATACAAGGGGGTTGGTTGGATGCTGAAACAATGACAGTAATGGCAAATAAATAAAGGAGTATATAGGTCATGGGAAATAGAAATGGAAAACTCAGATTGACGTGGGTCCAATGTTATTTTAAACAGGATGTGAGTGGATTTGAGGCGAATTGAAAAAATCATAAAAATAGAATTCGTTGTTATAGGTTAAAAATAAAATCTTATTTGAGGTTTTTTTGTCAAAAATGTATTTTTTAAAGAAAGGATTCAAATTTTGATTGTCGAGATTTGAAAATTTCTTTTTTTTTTCAACCAACAGAAAATTCGTTTTTTTTGTTGTTTTGCATTTGTCTTTGTGTGTTAAATCGAGAGTAAATTTAGAAGAAATGATTTGACCAAAAATTCTAAAGACAAACCATAAAAAATTAGAATTTTTTAGAATTTTTGATCAAAAATGTTATTGCTTTAAAAATGTTTTAAGAATACCACAAAACACGAAAATACTTTTCAGTTATTTAAAAACTCAATTTTTTTTTGTCAAATTTTCCTTTGGTCAACACCATGGAAAGTGAAGATGAAGTGAGGGAAATTGAAGTTATCAACGTTGATGAATTTTCTGATCATGAAGCAGTACCATTAAAAAGGTTGGGCGCATCAAATGATCACACCACACCCGAAAGCAAAAAGAAACTCGAGGAATTGTTTTGTTTGACCACCAACAGAAACAAACCAGACGAGCGCTTGTGTTGTTGTGCTCAGTTGTCAGAAAATTCGAAAAAAGAGCAAGAGATAAATGATGATTGCCAATGGGTTATAGATTTGCTTTTAAAAGATGTTGCGATGGATGAAAATGAAAGTGATAAAACAATCGAAGAGGATATGGAAGGAATAAAAACACCAAGACTTTCTTCAAAAGGAAGTGATGAGCCACTGTTTGATAAAAATGTCAATCATAAAGGATGGAACAAAACCCATGAAATTAAGGGAGAATTGCCACTTAATAATATTAATGATCTAAAAAAAACAGTTGAAGCCGACATGGAAGACAAAAAAGAACTTCAAAAAGAGAAAACCGTGAGTGATGTTTTGGAAGAAATGGAAGAAGCAAGTAGCAATATATTGAGGAGAAGTGATACCCTACCACTTTATAAAGAAGAAGATGCTTCTATTTCAAGGCAAACTTCTTCACAATTATTCAAACCAATTTTTAGAAAAACAAGTTCTATTGAAATAGTTGAACAAAACCCATCGTTAGTACCGAGGAGATCTTCAATTATTGACCCATACACCGATTTTTCGAAATTGTATTGTCGTGTAAATGAAGATAACCCAAATTTAAAAAAGAATTATTCCATTGAGGATAGAGAAAGATTATTTAATAAGGAGAAAGAATTAACTGAAATACTTAAAGGAATTAAAGTGAATGATGAAACGTTCGAAGAAATTAGAAAAATTGCATTTGAAAGAGAAGATGTACGAAGTGAATTAGCCATAATTGCGTCAAGAGAAACGTCAAACGAAAATAAAAGAAATGGGCTGTATAAAGAAAATGATCGAGTTGGAAGAATTTCTTTGTGGAAAAATAATGAAGCAAAAAAAGTATTTGAGCCACTCAAAAAAGATCAGAAAATACCAGATATTGTTCAGTCAACTAATTTAAAATCATATCCAATATGGACTAATTGGTGGGGTGACGATTTTTATTGGAAAAATAGAGTTGATGAAGTGTTGAATCGAATTTTTCATCATAAAACGCTTAGATTATTGCAATATCCCGTTATAAATTCAATACTGGCTGGTCATAATGTTTTAGTATTGATGCCAACTGGCGGAGGAAAAAGTTTATGTTATCAATTACCTTCACTTTTTAAAAATGGATACACAATAGTTGTATCTCCATTGATTTCATTGATGCAAGACCAAGTGAAATCTTTGAATGAAATCGAAATACCAGCAATAACTTGTAATTCAAATAATCCAGAAAACTTGGAAAAATTGGAAAACGATATTAAATATGATAAAAGAGAAATTAAAATAGTTTATGTTGCCCCAGAATTCATTTATGTTAATTCGAAATTCAATGATTTGGTCAATACCTTAAATGAAAAAGGATTATTTTCATTTTTAGTTATCGATGAAGCCCATTGCATTTCTCAATGGGGCCATGATTTCCGTCAATCATATACCGAATTAAGAAACTTTAGAAAAAGATTTCCATCAGTACAAACTATTATGTTTACGGCAACTGCAACAGAAAGAGTTAGAGATGATATATTATTGTCAATGGGAGTAGAAGAATCAATTGTGTTCAATCAAACATTCAATCGACCCAATTTATTTTTTGAAGTTAGAAATAAAACAAATCAAGTAAATATGGATATTATACGGTTTATTCAAGATCAAAAACATTCATGTGGTATTATATTTTGTTTTTCAAGGAGTGATTGCGAGGGATTAAGTCAATTTTTATTAGATAACGGTATTAAATCTACTTTTTATCATGCTGGAATGGATGGTGACAAAAGAAAAGAAGTTCAAGACTCTTGGATGAATGGTACTTTTGAAGTCGTTTGTGCTACTGTTGCCTTTGGAATGGGAATAGATAAGCCTGATGTTCGATATGTTATTCATCACACAATGCCCTCGAGTATTGAACAGTATTTTCAAGAAGCTGGAAGGGCTGGAAGAGATGGCGAACCAAGCAAATGTGTTGTATATTATTCTTCAAAAGACCTTGCGAAAATAATATGGCTGAAAAATAATAAAAGTACGACCCCACTACCAGAACCACAATTAAAATCCATTAACGCCATGTCTGAATTGTGTGAAAGCGGAGGGTGTAGAAGACAATTACAATTAAAGTATTTCCATGAAAGTTTTAAAGAAGAAGAATGCAGTGGATGCGATAATTGTGAAAGAAAACGTATTCCCCAACCTTTTTCCTATAGGAAAAAGAAGAGTTTTTATGTAGCAGATGAATGAAATGGTGATGTTTTTTATCAACAAATGGGTTTTTGTTTTGAAAAATAAAGTGATAAAAAAGGAAACTAAAAAAATTGAACTGTTAAAAAAGCATTTGATGTTGTTGGGTGTCTATTTGGGGTTAATACTAATGTTTGGATTCTTATTGGTCCTTTTCTTGGTCGGTCCAAGAGCTGCTAAAGATACAGCTCTTGGGAAATTATATGAAAATGTTTATGGGAAAGAACAGGTATTAGGAAAAGTAATGAATTATTTGTTTTATCAACCAAACCCTCTTCTGATTGTTTGTTTGCCCATTTATTTTTTCTTTCATTCTCACGTTAAAGGTATTTATGTCAGTTTTAGTTATTGTTGGATATACTTTATTAGCGCTGGAACCAATGAAAGTATTAAATTCTCATGGCCATTGGTTGGTATTCCCACATCTCCAGTTTTTAGTTACTTTATTGTTGTATTACTTGTCAATCAAAGTATCACCAGGTTTTATCAGAAAATCTGCGACATCTGTTTATGAAATTAGATATCCTTATGATAATATTCTTTATAAAAAAGAACAAACTTGTGAAACTTGCAAAACACCAAAGATAGCAAGAAGTAAACATTGTAGAGTTTGTAATAAGTGTGTTGCAAGATTTGATCATCATTGTCCTTGGATCAACCAATGTGTTGGAGAAGGAAATTGTAAGTATTTCGTATCATTTTTATTGTCAATGTCTATTTCACTGTATATTGTGACTTATTACTGTGTTATTGCAATTCTTTATTTTATGGAAGATCATAATATGCTTGGAGAACATCCAGCAATTATAACGCAATATGAAACAATCCCGCTTGATGCACGATTTATAACGATATTATTAATGAATTACATGAAATATTCGATTATGATGATAATATTATGTTTTGTAATGGCAATTGCGACATCACTGTTTTTTATAAATCAAGTGTACATAATGGGAAAGGGATATACAACAAATGAAAAAATTAAGTGGGACCGTTTACAAGATGATTATAACAGATATTTGGATGAATTGGATGAAAGAACTGATGAACAAAATGAAAAGGAACCATTAGAAGAAGTAGTTAATCCAAATACTTTACAAAATTACTATGATAATGGTTTCTGGAATAATTTGTTTGGTGCATTATTCCCAGATAAGTATCCACAAACAAACCACAAAATTAAAAAACTGAAAACCAAATAATTTTTTTTTATTTGTTTTGTTTTAAAGATCTCATCTCATTTTTTTTCAATTAATTCAACGTTTTATTAAAGGGACGATTATGTGAAATTTAATAATTGTCTAAAGGCGCGTTGATAAAGTAAATATTTGATCATAACGTTACTAATAAATTTATTTTATGTGGCCTTTGCCATGTTTTGTAAATTTATTTCGTCATGGGACGATGGTCAAGGGAAGGAAGGCATTGGAATGCGGAGTAAAATACAAAAATATTATTTTGACTTACGAAAACAATGCCACAGTTACTTAAATATTGAAGAAAAAATTAATTTTTAAATACCAACCACCCATTTTCTTTTTGCTGGGCATTGGACAAAAGAACGTGCGACCCAACCCCAGAAGGAATTTTAACTCCAACAACTAAATCCATTTGTTCTTCAGCAACATTTTTAAAAGAATATGAATAGGATTGTGTGGTATTGGGAAGAATTCCATAAATATCATTGGATGTTTCATCCTCCCTTAATGCCTCAAACGTTGTTGAATTTAATAGGCCATAGGTTACTGTCCAATGATAATAAAAAGGCGCAACACCATCATTTCCTAAAACAAAAACAACATCAATAGAATTGCCATACCTTCTCGTGACTTTTCCTTCCGTTGCAAAATAGTTATAACCAAGAAGTCTTTCGGCCTTATTTCTTCTTTCCAACCATTGTGGGTTACTGTTAACCCAAGTATCAGTTTGACCAAAAAACCAATTGGATAATATCCAAGACGCATGATAATGCATTGTGTCATTCATAAACTTTTGGGCCGTTTCCTCAGAACCAAATCTTATTGATTGTTGTCCCGGATCTTCTTCACCTCCAAAGTTATGAGTCATCCATCTATCTGTAACATTACATCCATTTATAAAACCGTCCATTGTTTCATCATGATCATCATTCCCAAACATATCATGAAAAAATCCAATTTTCCTAATTCTTGAGCGTTCTTCTGGTCTTCTAACCTCACACATCGTAACTTTAAAATTGTTTAATGCCATATCCATTATTTCATCTAAACTTGGGTCTGTGGGTTTCTTATTTCCATCTTCTACATAATAAGTATGCCATTCACCCCAATGTCCATAAGTACCTAATTGCCAAAAAGCTATTCTTCTATCCCCATCATATTTATTTCCCAATTCTTGGAATAAATACTTTAATTGACCCAAAAAATAAACATTGTTATAATTGGGGGATGAACCATCACCAGAAGACCCAGAGTAATCATACATTTCGATTTGATCCGATAAATAAGTAGGTAAATAACTTGGATCACCAGGAGAATCTAAAACTAATCGTACGACTGCTTGTGTTTTCATTTCTTTTACTTCTTTTAAAGTATTCTCAAAGGCATCAAAATTAACACTATTTTCCGATATAAGGACGGAATTTAATTTTAATGGCACATATTGAAGACTTAATGGTACGTTAGGTTTGTTTGCGCTTCCATACCACTTCGCAAATCCTTTTAATGGATTGCCCAAAAACCCTTCTGCCTTAGTAAAGTCAATGGTAGTTTCATTTATAACATCGCTGGCGTTATCATCACTGTTATTTGATAACCCAACCGATAGTCCAATCATCAGGGCAATGGCACAACAAACTATTGATACAATTCCACAAACAATCAAACCAATTTTTACTGCCTTCTTCATCTCCAACAAAGTTTCGTATGGCAAATATAGTGGATAATAAAAAAGAAGTTAAAAAAAGACTTGAGTTGGAGAAGTTCGAAACAAAATCAGAGCGAAAAAGTTGGGCACTAAAAAACAGAAATGGAAAGTTTTATTGGCAATGCAAAAAGAGCCACAAC
The DNA here is from genome assembly GCA_002914575.1 of Entamoeba moshkovskii. NCBI lineage: Eukaryota > Evosea > Mastigamoebida > Endamoebidae > Entamoeba > Entamoeba moshkovskii. The sequence continues at coordinate 12,036 of NWBR01001051.1, forward strand.
AATCACGTTCACATACCATTCATTTTCCTACTGAAAATACCCCGTTGGCAGAATCTTCGAGTTGTGATGACACTAGTGATGACGTTTTAATTGGGGAATACCCATTGGTTTGGCATTGGAAGGAAGTTAAGGATTTAGGAAAAGGAAAAAAAGAGTACTGTATCATTATGTCAGTGTTAATGACAATGGCATTCTTAATTATTGTATTTGTTGTCTGTGTTATTCTCATTATATTGGTTGTGTTATTAAGAAGTAAATGAAATATCACTGTAAAACAAAGGGTGTAAGAAAACTGTTTGAAAAGGATTGCACATTACAAATCAATGAATTTATAATAATTCCTTTTCATAATTCTAACACAATTAACATGGATATAAAATATGAGACAAACATCCTTTGGATTGTGTATGATAATATTAAGTTGAGATGATTATTTTGGTTTGACACAAGGGTTTTGATAAGGGCACGAGGAAAAACACAAAAGAAAAACAAATAATATTTTTTGTATTGCTTGGAAAACAAAAACTGAATTTTAAAAACAAAATGGAGTCAACAAACATCAGCGAGAATCACGCGACTTATTTCCAACAGTGGACCTCCTTTAACTGTTTTGAAGAGATTTATAACAATAAAAAAGATGGCTGTTCAAGTTCTGATTTAAATAAGAAGATTTGTGGTAAAAAGAATGTTTTGTTTGTGATTACCACAAAAGACGATTGGACATTTGGCGCTTTTATTGCTGGTAATATTCCATTTCCCTCACACTCAATGCAAATTGTAAAGGATTCATCTCGTCACTTTATTTTTACTTTAAAAAACCCATTTAATACTGGGCCTACTGTTATTAAAAGAAAAAAAGGAAAAGGGATGACTCTGTGCGTATTTCCTAATACTGACTTGGTCCACTCTTTGGTCATTAAAAAGTTTATTGTCATCAAACAACTTGAAGAAGAAAAATCATTTGTCCATCCCCAGTTTAATAAGAAATATGATGACATAACCCAATACAGTTGTTGTTTATTTACCGGAGAAGATGATATTGAAGTAAATGAAATAACTGCCTATCAATGCCATTAAATTATTGAAATCTCTTCAGTTTCACTCAGTTTTGTCTTTTTCAAAACATTTTTGCCAACGAATAAAGGGTCGCAACTGATTTCCAAAAGAAGTGAGGATTAGAACAACGAAGTGAAATGTTTGCATTTCCTAGAAAACCAAAAAAAGGTTTGTGGTAAAATAAAAATAACAACCAATCCCCTTTTTCTATTTTCAAACTGCTTTATTTTTAAGTTGTCACTAAAAGTTGAATGAAAAACATTCAATTAATTACAAACATCTTAATTAAAGAATTGAACAACATGAACTCTTTTGATTTTGAATTGGGCGAGGGGTTGTTTGAGGAGATTGATGATTCGATTTTACATTTTTCTTTGAAGGAGAAAGTGTTTGTTTAAACTGAGGATTATTTTCCAAATACAATTTTATAATTTCCTCAAAAATATGTTTGCATAACTCGGACTTTTTTGTTGTCACTTCATACATGGGAATTTCATTTTCTTTCGAAAATAATTGTGCTTTTTCTTTGATCCCAGGGGCTTCTTCCAAATCTGTTTTATTCATTATTGCCACTTGTTGGACCTCTCCTGCTTTTTTGAAAAACACCGAATTGGGCGCCCCTTCCAGAAATTCGTACGACTCTATCGAGTCTTGAGCTAATACAAACACTTGCAAATCAGTATTTTCAGTATAAACATTTAAAGCAGTTTGTTGAGAAGTTGAACAAGTCATAAACTCTTCATATCCCCAATCACATAAAAGTATTGGTACATCCAATCCATCGACACTCAGTGTAACATTTTCAAATTGCATTTCAGTTGTCTTTAAATAATCCATTGGACATTCTTTGTTTTTCCACAAATCAAAAAGACATGTTTTTCCACTCTTTTCAAATCCGAAAAGACTAATTTTTAAACGACGACCTCCTCCATTGTCACTCATTACCCTGAGTTTGATCTTTTTTTTTTCATTTCCACTTTTTTTGCTTTTTAAAGTTTATTTATAATTATTATCTTTTTTAAATTTGTTTTCATTTTTGTTTTGTTTTCTAATTTTTTGTTTTTCCCATTTTTGTTTTTTTGAAGTTTTGCGAAAATGGTTTTATTAACCCTTCTAACTATAGTTATTAATAAATATTTTCTATTTTGATTTTTTCTAAACTTTTAACGCTTTTTTTGGGGGAACGAACTTCTTTTTCGTTCCCTTGTGACGCTTTAAAAAGGATTTTTTTTAATGTTATTGCATTCAATACTTCATACAAATGACTAGCACAATGAATTGGAAATTGGCCGTTTACATTGTCATTCTTTTCATTGTGTCCATCATCGGAGGATTTATCCCATTCTTGATTAGACTTATTAAACATAAAAGAATTGCTGCAAGAATTATTAGCATAGCCTCAATTGCTGCTGGTGGATTATTCCTTGGGGGTGGGTTAATGCATATGATGGCAGAAGGAATTGAACACATGGAGGCTTCTGGCCACGAATTCGGAGGGTTTCCAATGGGATATTTTGTAGTTGGATTAACTTTTATGATCATTTTCTTTGTTGACAGAGTCATTGTCCCACATAGTCATGCCTCATTCGAAGATTGTGATGAGAATATGTTTAAAAAAAAGGAATCTGCAGTCGAATTACTCGAACAACCAAATGATACAAACACCACACCCCAAATAGTGGAACAATCACCATCTCCTGATGAAGAAAAAAGTGATTCTTCTGTTGAGATTAATGATGGAATCACAACAAAAACTGACAAACATGAAAAAATTGAATCTACCATCTCTCAATGGGTGAGTTGTGGTGTGTTGGTGTTGGCTTTATCATTACACTCATTGTTTGAGGGACTTGGACTTGGAGCTTCAGATGAACCACTGCTTATCTTTATTGCTGTTGTTGCTCACAAATGGGCTGATTCTGGCCTGACTATTTTATATTTAATGCAAAGAGTTAAAAAATGGTATGTTTGTATTATTGTGCTATTCATATTCAGTTTATTCACACCAATTGGAGCGTTAATTGGGTCATACGTAATATCTTCTCTTGAAGACAAAACTGCAAGTCATTTGGCGCAAGGATTAATGTGTTGCATCGCTGCAGGTTCTTTCTTGTTTGTTTCGATTGTTGAAATACTTGCTGAAGGATTTGAAGAACATCACCACACTGAGGGAGCATATCACGTTCATCACCATGGAGCGGAAGAATGTGCCAAATGTGAGGATGAGGCTGAAAAAGAAAAAAGGGATCGCAAAAAACTTCATCGTGACTTTATTATTGATAAATATATCAAATATACATTAGCTTTTGTTTTGTTTATTGCTATTTCATGTACAACTTTGATTGAACACCATGGTCATGACCACCACGATCACGAAACAACTGAACATTAAAACGATAAACTGAACTATAAATCTAAACGATTAATTTAAAAATCCCTAATTCTTTCTCTTATTTTCGAAAAGAAATCAAAGAGGCTTTTATTCGTCATTCCATTTTGTTTTCTCCAAAAATCAAAAAAGAAAAAACTGAAAGAACTTTTATTCATTTCAATTCGAGCATGAGCAACCAATATGATAATCATTATTATAATCAATTTAATAGTCAAAACCAAGAATTAATTCAATCGTACAATCCAATACCAATTCAAAATGAAATGAGAAACCCACCATTAATTTATTCCCAACCTTCAATTGATAATGGTCAACCAAATTATTTCTCCCAAACACAAAATCAATTACCACAAAATGGAGTATTAGAAATACCGCCCCAAGACTGCCATCCAGTTCAAATACCAAATGTTTCTTTGGCCCAAGCTGTTGTTCCACAAAAATCAAAAACTTCGAAATATGTTGCATATGTATTCCTCTGTATTTTCTTTTTGGTTTTGTTATATATTCTTTTCAACATCATCTTGATGATTACTTTTTAGTCGTAATTGATAAATATGGTTATTGATTATTGTTATTTCCCTCTCACAAAGTAAAAATACATTTATTTATTCAATATTTGGATGAAAATTATTAAGAACAAAAAATAGATACGATTTTGATCGCAAAAACTAAACCAATAATGAACAAGATAATTACTTATTTGTCCTTCTTTTCATTTCCAAGTTCGAAATGTTTGCATCTCTTCAAACATTTTTGAAGCTTATACTTGCATTTAGTACATTCGATCTTCAAAACAATCTTTTTTGTGGTCTTGGCCTTCTTCTTGAAAACTGGTTTAGTTTGACCTCCGAAACCTTGTTGTTTACGGTCATATCTTCTTTTACCTTGGACATGAAGAGAATCTTTGCCCTTTTTGTATTGAGAAACCTTGTGTGCGGTATGTTTATTACATCTTGGGCAAAAAGTCTTTCTGGCCTTTGGGACAACAACCATGTTCTGATTTTAGGGTTTTTTTCTCTTTCGAGTTCTGCTAAGGTTTTTAATTTTTTTCTTTTATTTTAATTAAATCTAATATTCTCATTGTTTATTATAGTTAAGTTCGATTCATCCATATAACACAAAAAATTTTCAAGCGAAAAGAAATGTTTTTTGATGAAAAACAAAAATGGATTGAATGAAAATTCTTGTTAATGCACTCTTCTTTTTCACTGCATTAGATATTGAATTGTTTCACAAGAAATTGGAGGATGTGAAACTGAACTAGAACTATTCTTTTTAACACAAAATCCATACAAAGATCGTCTAAATAATACTTCAGGATCAGTTTCAGTTTCATGAGCAGAAAAATCATTTGGTTTGCGAGTTTTAATGTAATGTACATATTTTTCATTTTTAACAAAAAGTGCTTCTTTTCTAATGTGTTAGTTATTAACATGTATTTTGTAACTTATAGTATTATCAAACTTTATTGGTTTCTTCACATTGATTGGTATCTCTCCTCTCCAAAGAGTCCAATTAAATAATTTCTCCAAATCTCCATTTTCACTTGTTGGAGGCATTGAGCCTACAATTAAACAATACGCTTTGGGTGATATTTTTATACATCCACTCAAAACGCATTGCGTAAATACTCTAAATGGCAAAACGTTGAAGGCTTTGATGACTAAATCATCACAAACATTAAGAACGTCAGAATCTAATTGTTCTTGACGCCTAAACTGAACACCAAATTGATGTAAACAATCTTCTATACAAGCGTAGAAATGAATTCTCTCCAAAATCAAATTATAATGATGTTTTTCTTCTTTAAGGTCTTTAACGTCCTTGTGTTTTTCATTCAAATACTTTTCAAAATTCAAATAACAAATTTGAATGCATTGATCTAATAATTCAGTGTACTTTGAAACAAATTCTTCTTGGCCTTTTAAATTTTGTCCTTCAATAGAGAATGAGTGCAGAAATATTAAATTCAAACATTTTTTAAATTCTTTTTCCCAAATACCTCGGTCCATTGGTAATCGAATTCTTTCTTTTTTATCCATTGGCAATCTGCCAAATAATGGCAAGCGGACTTCACATATTTCTTGTTGTTCTTTTATACTTTTAACATCATATGAAATTGGGTAGAAAAAGAGTGCTTGAAAGAAATTCTCCATTTGTTGTAGTGGAAGACTTTTTAATTGAGAATATCGTATTTCAGCAGGAATTCCATAAGTGAAAAAATCAATCAAATAATCGGCTGTTATGTTTTCAAATTTTGTTGGTAAAAATGGTACAATTGTAAATTTAACGTTTGCTATTTGGTTGAGGGTAACATTGTGTTGAAATAATAAATGAAGGAATGTCAATCGATAAGGAGAAGGTGAATATAAATGTTCCACAAAGAAATGCGGGTTATAATCCAGTTGGAAAACATTAAAACTGGTATCATCGATATAAACATTACTTTCCAATCTCCTTAAGTGTAATAAATTTGGTGTTTTTAAAGATTTCATTGATTCTACCAAAACTGTTTGATGACCAGGATGGAAATCATATATAGAAACACGTTGGTCTGAAACAAAGAAAATGAGATCTGAATCAACAAAAATAGTTTCATAAGGATTTCCTTTTGAATCCAAAGAATGAAGTACTCCCTTATCGTTACAAATCCAAATAATAGCTTTTAATATAAAAATGTAGTAATACATTCCATTTAATTGAACAGAATAAATAATTGGTCTTTTTGTTCTTGATTCAGGAAGAGTTGAAACAAATTGCGGTTCAATTAATGGAAATGTAGTTGTTGAAACAAATTGTGAATAATCATTAGTTCTTTTTATAAAGGAAGAAGACATTGAAGATAATTTTTCATTTGATTTCCTATAACGGGTATACATTTCAATGAAAGTTTTAAAAGAAGAGGCATGGTATTTGGCTTGTGTCCTAATTAATGGTTGAAATGGAATTAATGAATAAACATCTTTGGAAGTAACAATTAAAACCCCATTATTTGATCTTAAAGCAAAACAACAAGATTCACCATCCAAAGGGTGATTGTATGTGACGATTTTCTTAGAAAATAATCCATTTCTTATTAAAACAGACCATAAAGAGTCTTGGGTATGCATAATAAAATATGTATTTCTATCAATTGTTTGTGATAAAATCTCAATTTGGCCAATAAATTTATTATCTGTTTGACCAACAGGAATTAATTCTTCCATTTTTCCATTTCCAGCTTGATTCATGACTGAATACGTTCTGTAATAGGCTGTTGAATTATTATATTTACTCTTTCTTTTATTCTTTTAAACAATAACAAACATTTCGTTTCAAGAACAACAATCCCATTTAGATCATCACCAAAGCAAGTAGTGTAGAGAGAGAAATCATTTATATCCACACCACCAATGATTTGTTGGTCGAGTTTAAAATAACAATAAATAGAAATTTCCATTTTTGAAGTAACCAAGTAAAACCTTAGTGAATGGATATTTTGTTTTTTTCCAGTCATCGCAACTACAATCACCTTTTCTTGGGTTTTCGGATGTTTGGCGATTCCGACTACAAAACACCTATTTTGATTAATTATTGCGTTTTATCTTATTCTGTTCCTCACAAACATTGCAGTGTCCACTTCAATAATACTTCGATCTTTAATTTTTTCAATTGCACTAACGATAAAATGTGCGTTATCAGTATTTAAACAACCTTGAGGATAAACCAATAACATTGGTATAATTTCAGAGTCGGGTGTCGCCATGACTGATTAAAAGAAATAATTGATTTTAATTTCTTTTTTTAATTTCTTTTTTAGTTTTTCTTTTCCTTTCATTCCACTTCCTCTCAACCCTTTACAATTCTTTCTTGCATTTATTTCATGTCATACACCCATTAGCATTTTCACTTAAATCTACTTTTGAAGGACATGACGGCGCAGTCACTTCACCCGCTCTTGCCTCAACTACCAGATGTTCTTGTCTCTGGTCACGTGACAAAACTCTTATGACTCGAAAGTTGATACCAACCCTGAAATTCAAAACGAAATTATTCATGCGACAAAATCACTTCACGGACGTAGTCACTTTATTAGAGATCCCATTTTTTGAAATGATGGCCAATTTGCCATTTCATCATCATGGGACCACCATACTTTAAGACTTTGGGATCTTACCAAGATGGAATCAACCCAAAGATTTGTTGGACATGAAGCTGATGTATTACTGCTGCTCTCTCTTCTGATAATACCAAAATCCTTTCCGGATCTCGTGATAATACAATTAAACTTTGGAATACTATGGCAAATGCGTGGCCTCAGTAAAAACTGATTCCCACACTGAATGGGGTTCATGTGTCCGATTTATCCCGAAACCAACAAATTTGTTTCAGCTGGTTGGGATAATCAAGTCAAAACTTGGACTCTTGATCAATCATGCAAATTAGAATCCACCATTAATCATCACACTGATTTCATTAATACTGTTGCATTTTCACCAGATGGATCAATTATGGCCACTGCTGATAAAGATGGTAATATTGCTATGTGGACCTTAAACAATGGAACCAGTCTTTATGAATTCCTTTATAATGTTGCTGTTAACTGCCAAGCGAATCAAAACGTCTTTGCTGAAAACCCAGAAAATTTCACACCCGTTGATGCAACTAAACTTGGGATTACAATTGTTAAAGGCAAAGAAGTTATTGGATTTAATGAGACGTCCGCACGTTTCCCAATTTGTCTTTCGGCGACCAAAGACATTATTTTTACTGGGCACACCGACGATAAGATAAGGGTGTGGAAAATATCTGTAGCACGAAAATCAAGGCATAAAGCACAATTTTTGAAAGTAATTGACCTAAAGTTATGAAAGAAAAAAGAATTCAAATTAAAAAAACCCAAATTAATATTGTGTAAAAAGAATTGAACTTTTTTTCAAAATTGAACTAAAAAATAATATTTGTGTCAGGACCACAATGGAAAAGAACGAAAATAATAAAGAAGAATTTGAAGGTATTGTTAAATTGGATCGAATTAGATTTATTCAGGATTTATTGGAAATGAACTTATTACTGTATCCAAATTTTAACATAAATAATGAAAACACTCCGTCTAACGTCTATAAACCAATTTCTACCACCCTTGGAAAATTCTTAAAATTATTGATGGAAATGCTTAACAAACAAGAAATTGAAATTAATACTGTTGAATTAATTGGGAGTACCGTTAGATCAATATTATTTGGCAATAAAGAAAATATCGATTTTTTTGATATTGACTTATCCATCAGAATTAATTGCGATCGTTTTGATGATGTATTGCGAGCTGAGGAATCTACTTTATTAGATTTATGTAAACAACAAAGTATTGCCGTTTCAAGAGAAGTTTGTTTTTTATTAAAGTTTCAAAGTTATTTCGCTAAATTGTAAGGAAATTCCATTGTATTTTCTCAATAAAACGTTGGTCGGAGAGCCTTTCCCATGGGCCCTGATTAGCGTAGGATCACTAGAGTGCACAGTTGATATAAAGGTTTCGAGTGTTGAGGCTCTATGTGATTTTTCAGTGAATTCTTTAAAAATTCAACTAAAAGAATTAGTTGAAAAAAATACTGATTGCACTGCAATAATTCCAGTTACTTCTTCCTTCCCTATTGATATTACCATCAATGATATTCATAATCGAATTATTCGTTGGAAAGACATCACTCTAAGAAGAATTGGGTTAAGATATGTTTTAATGAGAGTGAAGGGATATGAACTTGAAAATAAGAAGGATGTGTCGTTTGTTTCAATGTTGTTTATAATTTTAACAGAGTAACAAGTGAATTTAGATTATTTGGGGAAAATATCGTGAATGAATTTTTTGATAAACCTCACGAATATTTTAAAAACGAAGTTTTTAAATTCGTTCAGAGACATTTCTATAAAGATGGATTTGATTTTGGTTTAATCTTTCATTTTTTGGAGGTTTTGAAAAATACGATTTTATCCTTTCAAAACCCTTCTTTGTTGAGTACTGAAATTGAAAAGATCAAAATTACATTTGAATTATTCGAAAAACAGGGAAAAAGAAATGAAAGGTATCGTGAAGAATAAATATAAATTTGTTATGTGTTCTTTTCTTGATTCATGTTATATTTATGATTTCACTCCCGAAAAAAAACTGTTTAACTAATTGGGTAATAAATAAGTAAATACAATTATTGGTTTCTTTCAGCAATAATAAGAGAATCCATCATAGTTAATTGAATAAACATAATTGGAATAAAGAGAATTGGAATCCATGTTCATATAAACTATGTTTTGGTTCATTTCTAATGGGATACTTTCGGCATTTGATTGTTGGTCATTTGAAATAGCCAAAGAAGAGCATTGTTGGTTAACTTCAACAGAAGGAATTTCCGGGAAATTTAAATGAGTTAATTTCGAAGAATCAATTTGAATTATTTGGTCTCGACCAAATAATTCTTGAACGGTCTTTTCAAATTCCATTCCAATTTCAGTCAATTTACCCATTTCAATAGTTTCTCCACTTGGAAGACTTATAGAGCTAACTTTAATGAATCTTTCTGTTAATTTAGCTTTTTTTGTAAGTTTGACGCTAAAACTGTACCCATAACTCTTAACGATATACAATAATCCATTATTAATTTGAGCTTCTTTGCTTCTATTGTATTGTTTATCATTCATTCCATCCATTTTCATAGGTTCTTCATTCATCACTTCTTTCATAAAAGTGTTGTTAAAAGAAGCAATTCCATTTTGGTCAATCGGATTTCCTCCCAAAACAATGCTTTCTGGGATCATCATTTTAATGGTATTTTTAGTCTTTTTAGTCTTTCTAAAGGAAATAGTGGCGCCAAGTTGTTTTATTAAAATAAACATTATGGTATTAGTAACAGCACTTTCTGCATTCCTGGAAACTCGCTTTCTATCTCTCAATGTGGCAGCATCAACATTTGAGGTTTTAATGCTTGAGCTCATAGACTTCTGTTTTTATTTTGTTCTTTCCAGTTTAAATGTTTTGTCGAATCTCCGAATTTTGGTTTTGACCAATCACTTCATTCTGATCTTTCTATTTTTGAAAACAATCTCATTATTGTAACCAATCATTTCATTAAATCTAATAAATATTTGAAGATTATCCAATAGTTTTTTATTAAGGTCCATTTCAAGTTCTTGCTATGTTGATCTTTGAAATTTTTGTTGAAAAGAGATGATTTGAAGATCAATAGAAGGGTCCACATGTCAACGAGGGTTTTTGTTGACTTTTACTATTATTTTTGCAACAAAAAAAAAAAAAAATTTGGGTGGTTGGGCTTGTGAGGAGTGGTTAAATGAATTTGAAAAGTCAAATCCAAACCGAAACAATGAAAAGTCAAATAAATTTCGATAATTCTGGCGTAAGAAGAAAGGATCGATTATTAACTGAAGAAGAAGCTTTGAAAATACTTAATGAAGCCGAATATGGATTTCTTTCAATGGTGGATACTGATAATATGAGTGGGTATGGAATTCCACTTAATTTTGTGTTTGATGGTGAAAATTCAATTTATTTTCATGGGGCTGTTGAAGGAAAAAGAATCGGGTTATTACAAAAGAATGGAAATGTTTCTTTTTGTGTTGTTGGAAAGACTGAAGTAGTCCCAAATAGATTTACGACTGCATATCAAAGCGTCATGGTTTTTGGAAAGATAGCGCTTGATTTAGGGGATGAAGAGAAAAAGAAAGTAATAAATTTAATATTGGATAAGTATTCCCCAAATCACAAAGAAGTTGGATTGAAAATGGCGGAAAAGTCAATGAATCGAACTGCGTATTACAAATTAACAATTGAAAAGACTTCAGGGAAAATGAAAGGAAACAACGGTTTTTAAAATTCAATTTGACTTCATTTTTTTGTTTTTTACTTGAAATTAAAATTTGGTTTTGTGGATTTCTTTGCGTTTAGCTCAAAGATCTGTAAATTGTTCAAACTATTTGAATGCAAAAAAGTACACTTGGAAATTATCAAATAATGATCACCTCCAAGTATTTTGAAAGGATTGATGATTTTATTAATTTGGAAATAGCTGTTAAAAGATTTCAGGGAAATATTGAACGATTTCATTTCAACCCAATTCCCTTAAATGACAAAACAAGAAAATTCTTTCCCAATTTAGAAACATTGAATTTGTATAATGAAGAGAACCAAATATTCAACGATGGAAGAATATTTAAGCAATGTATTTGGTATAGAATTAATTATCAAAGATATGTAAAAGAAAAGGAAAAGGGAAATGATTGTAAATTCGTATGTTTTGAAGAAGAAGATAGAATTGCCTTTAGAAATGAAATACCAAACGATATAAAAATACTCGGCGACAAATGTTTTAGTTATTGCACAGCAATCAAAAGTTTAAATATCCCATCCTCTGTTCAAAAGATCGGTGATTATTGTTTTGATGAATGTACATTGTTAACTTCTATTACAATACCATCTTCTATTAGTAAGATAAGTGATAATTGTTTTATAAGTTGCAGAAGAATTAAAACAGTTGTTGTTCCCAAAAGTATTTTTTTGTTTGGGGATTACTGTTTTAAAAATTGTTTATCGATGACCTCTTTTGTTATTCCTTCCTCTGTGAATTTCATTGGCGTTGGGTGTTTTTGTAATTGCAGACATTTAAAATCAATTTCGATTCCAAACTCTATTTCCACAATAAAAGAGTTTTGTTTTAAAAATTGCAGGTCTTTAGAAAGAATACGTTTGTCTTCTTCCCTGAAATCTTTGGGTTGGTGCAGTTTTTCTGATTGTATTTCTCTAAAGTCTATTGAAATTCCAGACTCAGTTACCAAAATTGGTGATTCATGTTTTTCTGATTGTTCCTCCCTATCATGGATAACACTTTCTTCTTCTATTCAAGAGTTTGGCAAGTCTTGTTTCATGAGATGTCCTTCCTTAGTTTTGAACGCAAAAATTCCAAATCATTGTTTTTAATCCAAAAAATGCCAATTCAACATTTTTAAAGCTTCATTATTATTTTTTATTATCCGACAAGATAAAACAGAAAAAATTTGCTTTCATAACCCACAAACATCTAAATTATAAAACTGCTCATTTATTTTTTTATCTTTTATTGATATTGGAATAACAATTCATTCAAATCTCTTTCGACGCAATAAATTTCTGGCCTCTCGGAGAATTTTTGTTTCCAACAAATGTCAATTAATTGATATTGTTCATTTGTCATATTTCCATGTTTTGGTCTTCTTTGTCCTTCTGTTACAAATTCAGCAATTTTCCATGGGAATTTAAATAATGTTGTTGGGTAACATTCTTCCCATCCAAAACATTCATACATTGTAACTGCAAATGAATAAACATCACTTGGCATTTTATATTTCTCTTGATTTAAAACTTCAGGTGCCATATAAATTGGTGAACCAATACCTTTAGTAAAAGTCATGTTTGTCATTAACATATTCACGTTTCTTGATGCTCCAAAATCAGTTAATTTGGCATTAACTGAAACATCATCTTCTAATGAAACAATTAAAATATTATCAGGTTTAATATCACGATGTAAAATACCATTCGAATGAAGATATTGGATTCCTTTTGATGAATCTATCATCATTTTGATTCTTAATTTCATTTTTACAAATGTTTCATTTTGATTTTTAATCAAATTTTGTAATGATCCAAATTGTGCAAATTCAGTTACCATACATATCTTGTTTGGAATAAATACAGCTCCATAGAAATGAATGATATATTCACTTCTAAACTTATCTAACATTTCTACTTCTTTTTCAAATTCTTCGAGTTGTTCCTGATTGTTTTTAATTTCTTTGATTTTCTTAATAGCAACTTTATTTCCTCTGAAAGTACCCAAATACACAATTCCAAATGATCCTTCTCCCAATTTCTTATCTTCTTTCAATTCAGTATAATCTAATTTGGTACTTAATTCAGTTTTGACATCAATTGTAATTGATTTGATGATTTCATTGTTTGTTTTCTT
>NWBR01001053.1:3646-13682 GCA_002914575.1 Entamoeba moshkovskii
TGAATTCTAAGTTCTCCACTTGTTGGAAAACCGAATATAAACATTAAAGTAGGAGTAAGTAAAATATGGAAAATGAATCGAAGGAACAGAACCGAAGTGGAATTCATTTGGATTTATTTGATTGTTTTAAATTTTGATAAATAACATAATTTCAAAGTAAAAATTGTTTTATTGTTTTTCGAAGAAACAAATAATTGTTTTTAATGCGTTCTCATTTCAAATTGTTCTTCACATGAAAAACTACGTTTAAGTGTTATTGGACCTTTCTCTCATAAACCAAGTATCATACCACAATCATATACTTTTTGAAATAAACAAAACTTTTTAGTTATAAACTCCATTTTTCTCTCTGATTATCGTTCTCAAATCCGTGATTATGAATAATGCAATTATTCATTAATTTAAACTCAAAATTTCAGTTTCTTTTGTTTTTTTATTTTTCTTTTAAATATTTTTGATAATTTTCCACTTATTTTTTAAGTTTTGAATTCATAAGTTTTGATTTCTCATTGTTATTTCTAGTTTTTAATTATAAAAATTGTGTAATCGTACGAGTTGAAGTCTCGTACTCCGAAATAACGAATTTTGAAAACCAAAAATATGATTTTTATATAATTTTTTGTCACATCCAATCATTTTGCATTCATTATATTGGGACTCAGGGATGTGTAAAGTAATGACAAATTCCACAATTGCAATTACAAAAATCATAAAAGAATCAAACACCACTTTCAAACACATTTTGACTAATTCCAATGCCAAATACTTACCATTTACATGGGATAATTGAAAAGAAATTGTTACCATTTTCGGTAATGAATTATCTGCTAAATGGCTTGAAGACTTCTAATTTTTCCTCTTCATTGTTGTATGTTAATTATTAAGGATTATGATTGTTAGGTATCACTTTTACAGACATTAAAAAGAATAAAATTGAAAATCGAATTTGTCTTATTATTTTAAGTTTCGGAGATTTCAGTTTTGATTTATATAAAGAAAATGAAAGAAAAATCAAGTAATCCATTGTTTTAATAAAAAATTGAAAATAAAAAATTAAATTTTTCATCACAAGTCCTTTCTGAAACCAATAAAAATCAATCTCAAAGTCATGAAATGAGATCATTAAATTAATGTGTTGTATTGATATTTTCAGAATAATAAATGCAAAAGACAGAGTTTCGTACAATAACAGATTGTTTATGACTAAAAGTTATTTATTAATATATGAGAACAAGTTAATGAGAGAAGGGTCCATTGATTTAATATTAAAAAAATAAGTAATTAAATAATTGTAGTATGGGATGGAATGGCAATTGGAAGTAAAAGAGGACATGATTTGAAGCAATGAGAATCAATGGACTCTAAATTTGAAGGAAGAGAAATTGAAGAAAGGGAACTGCATTGCAAGAAGCAGCAACTTGGCAAAGAAGTAATTGAAGATGGTATAGTGACCGATTTTAATGATGTACAATTGAAAAAACAAGAAACACAAATTGAAGTAACTGATGTTGGAATTTCGATTGATTCCAATGAAAAACACGAAGAAAATAATGAGCTTTTTAATTCAGAAAGGATTGATGGTAATTTTATTAATTTTAATGATCTACAATTATTAAAACATGACTCTCCAATGTAAGAAATACTTGAAGGTATTTCAATAGAAGTTAAAGAAGAACACATAAAGAAACAGTAAACCCCAATTGTTTTTATCTTATCATAGATTTTCATCGAAGTCAACGAAACGCATTGATGAAAACAAGCTGCGGATACAGAGTGAATTGAAGAGGGAATTGTAACTGATTGAAGTTTTGAACATTCAGCAAAACAATATTTTCCCATTGAAGTGATTGTAGTTGGGATATTAACTGAAGTTAAAAATAAACATTGGTTAAAACAATAATCACCAAATTCATTAAATGAAGTCAAAACATTTAAATCGTTTAAATAAGGATAATTTGATAAATCTTTTCCATTTATTAATTGGATAGAAGTTGGTAATTTGATGCTAAATAACTTTATTGTCCCAAAAAATACGTTTTCGTCTTTAATGAAATTAATATTTGGTAATTCAATTGAAGTAAATGAATTGCAACCTCCAAAACAATTGTTGTTTATTATTTTAATTGAACTTGGTATTTTGATTGAAACTAATGAATTACAATGGGTCATGCAATAAAAACAAAATTCGGTGATTGAATCTGGTATTTCAATTAAAGAAAGAGATGTGCAAGAAGAAAAACAACAATACGATATTGAAGAAACAAAAGAAGGAATTTTTATTGTTTTTAAGGTATTGCAATCAGAAAAACAATGATCACCAATGAATGTAACTGTTGTTGGAATATCAATTTCAGAAAGAGAAACACATGAATAGAAACAACCGTTGCGCAAAGATTTTATTGAGCTTGGTATTTTAATAAAAGTTAAAGATGAACAGTTATAAAAACAAAAATCCCCTATTTCTGTTAAATTATTTGGTAACTTAATTTCTTTTAATAAATTGCAATTACCAAATGCATTAAAACCAATACTAATTACACATTCAGGTATTTTTATTTCTATTAATTGACTATGATTTTGATAACAATATTTACCAATTATATTAACATTATTTGGTATTTCAATTCCATATTTCTTTCTATCTTTTCTTGAATAAACAATTAATTTGCAATTGTTCTCTCTTTCTTTTTCTTGATTATATTCAATATACGTAACTCTATACCAAATACATCTTTTAAATATTCTTCCGTCTTTAAATACATGATTTCTTCTTTCAAATAAATGCAAAGTTTCCAAGTTAGGAAAAAAAGATCTTGTTCTTTTATTTAAAGGAATTGGATTAAAATGAAATCGTTCCATATTTCCTTGAAATCTTTTAACTGCCATTTCCAAATTAATAAAATCATCAATCCTTTCAAAATATTTTGAGGCTATCATTATTGAATAATTGTCTATCCTTTTCTTTGACATTTGTTTAAGTTGATTTTTTTTTAGTTTTTATTATCCAGTTTTTCAAAAAAAAAAATTGAATAAAACTTTTTGAAACAAAAAACATAAGTAATGGTGTCTGTTAACATTATTGTTGTGTGATTTTTTCACTCAAATCCCTTACAAATATGTTAGGACAGCCAAAAAAACAGTCTTCATCAAAGCTTAATGGGGATAAAGCAATTATCGTTTGAAGGGAACAACAATTTTCAAAACACAACGATGGTATTTTTTTTAATGACTGAGGTGTTGATAAACTTTCCAATGATGTACACCCACTAAAACATTTTTTTCCTATAGATATCAAAGACGATGATAATTTAATTGATCTAAGTGATTTACAATTAAGAAAACAATTATCACCAATTCTTGTTATTGAATGTTTGAGTTCTACCGTTTTAAGGAGATGACATTCTTCAAATGATGAATACTCCAATTGTTTTAATGAATTCGAAAAGACTATTTTGGTAAGTGAAGAACAACATGAAAAACAACAATTTTGTATTACAGAAACAGAATTTGGGATTGAAATTGACTGAAGAAATTGACAACCCTGAAAGCAATATCTCCCAATAAATGTTACTGAGGATGGAATATCAATATTCTTAATGTTACAATAACAGAAACAATAATTATCAATAGAAATTATCGATAATGGTAATTCTATTCCTTTAGAACATGAACAACCACAAAAACAAGAATTTCCAAGTATTTTAACATTGTTTGGAATTTGCTTTCCACACGTTTCTCTGTCTGCTCTTGAGTAATATATTAGCTTACATTCATTTCCCTTGTCTTTTTCTAGTAGATATCTATCATAACTAACTTCATGCCAAATACACTGTTTAAATATTCTTCCATCGTCAAATTTTTCATCAAATGAGTCGTATAAATGCAAGGTTTCCAAGTTAGGAAATAAGAGTCTTGTTAAGCAATCCAATGGAATTGGATTGTAATGAAATCGTTCCATATTTCCCACAAATCTTTTGACTGCAATTTCCAAATTAATAAAGTCTTCAATACTTTCAAAGTATTTAGAAGCTATCATTATTTGGTAATTCCCAAGTGTTTGCATTGTTCTGACTGGCCAATATCGGGCAGTGTATTTAATAAAACCCTATTCCTCATATCCTTCAAATAAGCCAAAAGAAAATAATGTTAAATTTGAATTTGAAAATGATACTTTTAAACGATATTTTTTGTGATAAAAAGTTCTGGAGTAGTTATCAACAACAAACAAAAAGAACGCCAATTTTTACTTCTTAGACAAAAAAATTTAGAAAACTTTTAAATTATCCATAGCCCTTTGGTTGAATCTGTTATTTTATGTCTTACTACAGGTGAACAACCAGTTATTGATGAGTAAACTGCTTTGGTGTGAGAATTCCAAACGATTGTATTTCCCTCAAGAAAACATATTTTTTGGGAACAATGGGCTGATTCAAACCCAATCCTATCAAAAGCGCGAGTGTAGAACAAGTAATTGAATGTTGCCTGTTCATATCCCCATTCTGGGTGTTCTTGTGGTTTCATGGCATCACAAAAAATGTCAAGCATGTGAATAATCTTATCAATTCCACCCATCATCACACCACTATTTTGAACTATTGTGTTATTATCACGATAAGACTGGGCAACCTCAAACCCAAATCCATTCTTCATCCATTTAAAATTTTCGTAATTGTTGAATGTTTGACAAAACGAAAGATCTTCACCATAACACTCTTCTAATAGCAGTAAGTCATTTCTTCCAAAGGTGGCAAACCCATCTGCAAAAACCATTACATCCCTTAAATCCCCAAGGATAACCCTGTCATACTTTTCTCTATTACTTTTTAGATAATCCCTTATCGAATAAAATCGTTCTAAAGCCCCACTTTCAAGTTTAGACTGTAATTCCTCAATAATTATTCCCAGATCCTTGACTCTTTCCCTAAACAATTCAACCCCCTTTGTTTTGGTTAATAAAATCACGATATCAGCATTGGGAACCCCAGAACGATTTATTTGAAGTGTTTGAATGATTGGTCCTAGTCTATTCTTCTCCTTCAAAAAGTTATAAGACCCCCCACTTATGACAACATCTCTTTTGCTATTTGGTTTGAATTTAAATATTTCTTGACATTTTCCTCCGTAATTAAATGTTGTGGTGTTTATTTGATTGTTTGCAAAGGTGGGTTGATGATAAACATATTTAATAGTCTTAATCAAATTTGTTTTGACAGACTCTTTTGGAGAGAAAAAAATGTAATGACCAAAGAAAAGTAACATAACAACAAAGCTTATTAGAATAAATTGGGTTTGAACAACAATGGGCATTTCAAATATGGTTGTGACAAAAAATACAATTACAAGATTTTTTTATCAATTCTCAAAACAAAAAAAATGACAGATTGAGTACCCAAATCTTGTTCTTGGCTTAAGATAAATTGAAAAACGAAAACGAAAAAAAGTGATATAAAAGCTTTTTGAAACTTTTAAAAGACCAAATTCAATTAATGAATATGTCTTATATGTTATTTGCTTGTGTGATTTCAATTGCATTTGCAAATTATACAATTTTTACAGATGGTTCTTTCAAAAACAATTGGTATGAACAAGGTTCAACATGTTTTGCTTCTCAAACTGGTAAGTTTGATGGAAGGTATATTCTGTATACTCAAATGGCAACTGATTCTTACTTAAATCTTTTTTCTGACAAATCACTGATTGCAAATAAATATAAATATTTAACGTTCGCAATTAATTGGGAAGACCAATTTTGTAATTTGAGAATTAAAGTTGAAGTTGGATCGATTCATTGGTTAAGTCTTATGGAGTTTGAACCCGAAGTGCTTGAAACTCAAAAATGGAATAGAATTGTTTTGGACATCTCATCACTTGGGGCAACTGATGTCAACTTAATAAGAATAACTAAAAATGACCAAAAAGATACCAATGTTATGTTCAATGATTTCATGTTTACAAATGATATCATCAGTCCAGGTGTTTTTGAGTATGAACAAACAAGTATTGATGTTAACTTGGATGATTCTAAAGATGTGATTGATGATGGCTCAATCCCAAACCTAATGGTCCTAATGGTTGGTTTAATTCTTCTTTTGCAATAATTAAAAGATGATTAACAATGAATTTGTTGTTAAAAAAAATTAATTAAACTCAAAGGAGTGGAGCCATTTGGAAAACAATGACTCTTTTGGGAGTGAAATTGTTTTTACCACACAGTAAGTTTTCATTTTTCTCAGAATCAAAAGAGTAAGGGACACAATAAGACTGATTTCTTGTGTTATCTTTGTAAACACAAATGTCGTACAAATAACCCATTTCAAATAAACAAGCATCAGAAGAATCACAAAGATAAAAAGAGGATTGAAAACTATCTTTTGAATCAAATCTCATCATTTCGGCTAATCTTCCATTTGAATTCAAAGAAAATAGGAAAGAATCAGCATCACTTACCCAAGCCTTTTGTTTCTTAATCTTTTCCTTAACGTAACCCCCGAATTTATTTCCATTTTCGTCTTCAATCAAAAATACTAAGTTCCCTTTGTCTAATATTTTTTCCCCAAACACTGACGTGTTTTCTTTCCAATTATCAATATTTGAATCAAATAAAACTTCAGATGTCTTCATTTCGGTCCATTCTTCCAGCTGTTTCATTTCATCTTTGTTTCTTTTAGTAATTCTTTCCAATTCCTTCTTCTTAATTTCACCATAGTTAATTCTTAAAGTATTTAATTCTTTTCTTTTGTTTTCATAACTTTCTTTAATTTCAGTGATTTGCTTTTGTAAAGGTTCTACAAATTCAATGATTTTCGATTGAATTGGTCTGATTAACGCACTAATTCGATTTTCTTCGATTTCTTGGATTTTGTCAATAATTTCATTGTTGGAAATACCAATGAGTTCTTCTTCTTCTTCACAACATTTAATAATATGTCTGATTTTGTCGGATGCAATTTTTAAAGCGTCAAGAGTTTCTTTTCCATCCTTCAATAATTTATTTCTCTTTTCAATGATGACTTCGAACGTTTCTAACATTTCCCTTGCCCTTTTAATCGCCTCCTCATCGCTTTCACCCTCCTTTCTCTCGAACTTTTCTTGTTTACTCATGCTGCTAAAGTACTCTTCGGCACAATTAACAACATCATCAACCTTACTGCCAATTCCCTTGGGAACAGAACTCAAGTCTACACTACGCCTTTTGGATTGCATATGTAACTATTTTTTAAAGATTACGCCAACTATTTGAAGTTCTTTTTGTCATAAATTGGAATAGAAAAGAATTTTTGTTTATTTTTTTTTGGTTTGATGCCCACAAGTCTTCTGAGTTTTGTTATAATCTTGAACTAAAATTTATTTCAAATCCCTTCAATTAAAGCTCTTGCTTTCCCGAAAACGAAATCACCCAATTCGAATCAACAGAAACTTCTGGTTTTCTAATGACAAACCCTTTTCCATTGAGTTGTTTTGTTCGATAATCATCAAAATTCAAGTTCTTCTTTCCCAAACTAATCACTTTGGGTTGTTTCATCCCAATTACTACGATTTTAATAACGTCTCTTGATGGCAACAAATCTTTTCCGTTTTCATTTTCAATGACCTCACACGAAATTCCTTTTTCGTTTACTGTCAATTTACTCAGAATATGATCAGGTTTTGTCGTCAGACCATCATCAACATACATAAATCCTTCTGCTTTGTTTTCCCCATCAACATAAAACACAAGAGTAATGGGGTCAAATTTCATTAATTCGGAAGATCTTCTTTTTCTTTCCTTGATGGGAATTACGCTCCCCCCTCTAACAATCGTTGGGATAGAATCCATTGTGACCCCCACAACATTCAACCCATTTTCTACTTTTTCATTTGTATGCCAATCATACCAAACCCCTTTTGGTACGTATCTCTTAACACTTTTGGCTCCTTTCTCAAACACTCCAGTTACGATTATGTCGTTACCCGCCATGAATTCATTGTCAATTTCATAACAGTTCTCATCTTCTGGATAATAAATAAATAATGGTTTAATCAAAGGTTCTCTATTTCCAACAGAAAGGAAATATTCCCTGTACCAATATTCAATCAATAAATATTTCATTTCAATGGCCTGTTTCAATCTCCTCCTTGTTTCTCCTTCAAATAAATATGGTTCTCTTCTTTTTGTCTCTAAATGGGCGTGTGCCCTGAAAAACGGATAAAATGTTCCGATTTGATACCATCTAACCAACAACTCTTCCTCAGTGTCATGGAAAAAGCCTCCGACATCACCACCTGATTGTAATATACCAACTAAGTTCAAATTAAGTGTCATGGCAACAGATGCCTTCAAATGTTCCCAAGTAGAATCGGTGTCTCCAGTCCAAACAGCCCCATATTTTTGACTTCCAGTGAAAAAACTCCTACTCAACACAAATGGTCTGTCAACTCCATTTGATCTCCTCAACAATCCATTATATGTTGACATATGATAGGCCAACCCATAAATGTTATGTACGTCTCGGTGTTCATATGTATTAATTCCATCAGAATGAATATTATCTTTTTGCATTGTTGTTTCGGGTCCGTTAAAGACTGAAGGCTCATTCATATCGTTCCAAATCATCAAATATGGGCTTGAGTATTGATATTTATCGTAATTAAACAATCCTCCCCACCATTCTCTTGATTTGGGATTAATAAAATCAATATATACAGAAGTTCCAGACCAACACCAACCTTCATAATCAGTTTTTCCATCATCTTTTTTAATTAAGTATCCACCTTCTTGGCCTTCTTTATAGACATAATAACTACTGCTTTTCTTAATGTGAGGATCAACAATTGTTACCAACCTTCTTTCAGTAGTTTTTAATTTGTCAACCAATTCGTTAGGTGTTGGGAATTTGCTTTTTTGCCATGTGAAATACTTTTTGTCGTCAGTGTGCTCGATGTCCAACCATAAAACGTCGAATGGAATTTTTGCCTCATCCATCTTTTCAATAACCTCCTCAGCTTCATTTTGGGTCATATAATTCCATCTGCATTGATGGTATGCCAACGAGTATTTTGGAACCATTGGCGCTGTGCCAGTTAATTGAAGATATTCTTGGATTAAATTAATTGGTTTCGGTCCTGGCAAGAAAAATTCATCCAAAATACCACTTTCAGAAACAAATCTAACTTTTTGTCCTTCAATAGAAACAAAGGTTTCAGTTGGGTTATGATGAAGAACACCAGCAGCTTGCTGGGAAAGAGTATAAATAATTGGGACGGAACCATATAAGGCCATTGGTGAATCTAAAATAAATTCAAAAACATCAGTGTTGTATAATCGATACGGCTCATTATATCCATTGTTGTCAGTTGACTTCAAAATTACATTGGTGGCATGTTCTGGGACACCAAAAAATTTTTTGGCGTGTGGGAACGAATATCCCATTGAAACCCCGCTTGGTCCATGTGGTTTTTTATCTGTAAATGAATTAAATTTCTCTTCTCCAGCGCCATCCACAGCAACACCATTTATTTCTTTCAGTCCAACCTCAAACCTCAATGATTGATCCTCATTAACAACCATCACAGCAACTCCATTGACCTTCATCGTCATTTTAATTGTTTTAAAGTCGATTTCCAATTCGCTATTTCCATTCTTCATGACAGCACTTTTATCGTCATATTTGAAAATGACTGGGACTTCCTTTATACCATTTTCAGTCAAAGACAATCCAACAGCAGGTTGGTAACGTTCAAATTTAACTCCCCCATCCAAGTGCTCCATTTTGGTTCTAAAAATGCCATTTTCAATACCACTAACCCTCAGAGAAAATGTTGACGATTCATTGTCATTTTTAACTTCGAAAGTTGCTGATGTTGAAGACTTTCCAATCAACTTCGTGATATAAAAGAGTTGTTGTGACTCTTTTGCTCTTCTACAAAAAGAAGTTTGTTGGCATGTTCTGAAATTATTTTGATTAACAGCAGAGACTAACATGGTGATGAATAAAACACCAATAAAACACATACTCAACTGATTTTCTCGATTATTCTTTAATTTTTTCTTTTTAAG
>NWBR01001057.1:18263-34640 GCA_002914575.1 Entamoeba moshkovskii
TGATACTAATTCATTAATTTTATTTCCAAAAAAAGTAAGATATTTAATTTTTGTGTAAATGGTGAATTTTACATTATTTTCCCTTCCCACATCTAAATCTGTTGGTATTGTTTCGTCAGCAGTATAATAACAAGTTTCAATTTCATCTCCAGAATAACATGGACATGCGGGTGATAAATAGGAATCATAAGAACCATAAATATAATTTTTTTGATAACAATAAACATCATTTGAAATATTATTTGAAGGACAAATACGAATTGTTCGTTTTTTATCAATAAGTTTCACATTGAATGTTGTTAATGTATCCTCTGAAACATTTAAATTAATAAGATCACTTGATCTAACAGATAATAAATCATAACATTCTCCACTTTTACTTTGTTTGTAATTTGTAGTTGCAATATTTACTTTTGAACTGGAAGAAGTAATACATGGAAAACTTTTCATTGTTCTATCTGTTTCAATAACTGCATTTTCAGTAATACTAAAAGAATAATCACCTTGAGTTATAAATCCATAGAAAATGAATGCAATTCTTTTGCCAACAAATAAATATGAATTTCCTTTCATATTAATTGAACTATAAATTGAGGTATATAAATTTTCTTCTTTACTTTGATTTAATATCATTCTTGATTGGTCATTCATAAAAACATCCATTAAATATGCACAATTTCCGTCTTTACTTTCGAATAAACTATTTCCATTCATGGCTAAATAAGCAACTCCAAATTCAAACATTTCGTCATAAATTTCTTTTGAACCACCTTGTTCAAAATCTGTTGAAAATAAGCATCCAAACCCTATTTTTATTTGAGTATTATCATTCAGTGTTATATTTCCTGTGAACGAAAATAATGTTTCTGAAACATACCCCCCTTCCCCTGCTAATTCATTTTCAGTTAAAATTATTTTAGAATTTGATTTTAATTCAACATTCAAAACATCAAATCGAAAATCACTTCCTTTTTGTATTATAATTTGTGAATTATCTAACAACTTAAAGATTTGATTTGATTTAATACATCCTTCCCCATACGTTATTAATTTTGAGTCGTTGTGAAATACAAATTCATAAGGAGTTTCTGTGAAAAATTGGTTTCCAACAACAATATTTGAGTTATTCGCAATATACTTTGAGTTATCAAATAAATGGAATGATTTGTAAACATAAAAATTCGAGTCTTTATGAACAGCAAAAACAGAGTTATCATGTAATTCAGTTTTGATAGCAATGTCCCTCTTTTTGTTGGTGATATCTTTTCCAAATAATTCAATTAAACTATTGTCGTACATACTAAATAAAACACTTTCAATCAAATCACCATTTTCATCAAGTTCAAAATTACCGAAAGAGATCATACCATATGCAACTATTCTGGAATAACCATACATTGTAACATAATTTGCTGTAAATAAACAAGAAGATGATAATTCACCATCAAAATGAACATAAGAATGACCATCCATAATAATTGTATTTGCTATGTAGACCCCTGTCGATGTTTCCAGAAACAAATCAGTGTAACCACTCATACTTAAACTTCCAGCTTCAATAAGCCCTTTTTCTTTCAAAAGAATTTGTGTGTTGCCTTGAAATAATACATAACTTCTTATGTCACTTAACAGGAAATCTCTATAAATTTCGATGTGGGCATTGTCTGATGTTATTAACGAAATAAAATTGAATATAATTGGTCGATAATCTTTATATGTACCATTCACAATTAATTTTCCATTATTTATAATTCTGAAATTGGTTCCTGAAATCAAATTTAAACCATCAACAACAAATAACCCATTTGATCCAATAATCAAATTCCCTGTTTCAAGTTTAAACATATTTGTAGCAATAAATTGACCATTTTCGATTCTAAAATCAGTTTCTTTTATAATAATTCCAGAATCACTTTCATGATAGAATTCTTGAAATAAATAAAAATTAATAAATCCCTTTAATGTAAGATATCTTCCACTTTTAATTAATATTCCTCCTTCTTTTTCAAATATATTGGTTTCTAAAGTAACTTCTGTTGATGAATCAAATGTAAATAATGGCATTGAATTAAACATTTCTTTACATTTTGTTGTGAAAGTAAAATCAGTCTGAATAGTTATATTAGTACATGTCTTGATATCATTTGTGTAAGGACTACTAAATCCTTCTTCACAACTTTTACCCTTTGGATTACATTCAACCACAATAGCGGTGCATTTACAAATAAACAATAATAAAGCGAGTATGGTGGTATGAGTCATGAAAAATGAAGCAATAAAAACCCATTTAAAAAAAAGTCAGATGATTCTACCCAAAAAAAACCAAAAATTAAATAATTTTTCTTCTATTTCATTCTTCGACCCTGAATCTCTATTTTTATTCTGGGCAGTTCTAAATAAAGTTTTGCGTTTTAGAACGTTTTTGTAGAAATTATTTTGTTTTAAATAACTTTTTTCTTGCTTGTTAACCCTCATACAAAACCCTCCTTTTTTAAAAATTCAATAAATTGTAAAAATTCATCAAAATCAAAATCATGTCAGAAGAAAGGAAAACACCACTCGAAAAGAAAGAAAATGGAGACGAAAGGAAAAGGCAGTTCAACGATAAGCCATTTAGAAAAGGAGATCAAAAACCAAAGTTTCAAAAAAAGGAAGTTATCGATGGAAATCCCTTAGAAGATTATTTTGATGTTGTTTGCAAAAATGTCGCTCCATATAACCCATTGGGAAGAGCTGAAGACGATATTGAAGATGCTTTTTCTACAAAAGAAATATATTCGATTAATAAGTTATTTGCTGACGCCGCCCAAGAGAGAAATTATGGTAAAGTAATTTATTTGTACAAGAAATTGGCTGCTGCTGGCATAAAAGAGGATTTGCATACAATTACAAATATTATTAATTCTGCAGCAAGAGTTGGTGATGGGGAATTGGTTGACAATGCTTGGGTTAGAATGAAACAATTAGGGTTAAAGGCAAACGAAGTTACAAGAACAGTTACAGTCAAAGGATATTTCGCTGCTGGTTTAGTAGAAAAAGCGATGTACACTTTTTATTGTATGGATAAAAGAAGTAATGTGAGAAGCATTAATGCGGCTATAAGAGGGTTATTGAGATTAGGAGGATCTAAACACATTCACACCTTTAGTAAACACCCAGTAACGATTGAGGATATGACCACAAAAGAATATTTGACTGCCCTTTATTCAATGGAACAAAACTTACCATTAACACGTAAAGTTATGGAAACAATTGAAACAGAAGATGACATATCTCCGACTTCATTAATTAATTTGGCAACATTAAATTGTTTAATTGGGGACGTTGAAACTGGTGATTTATTATTGAAAGAATTCGAAGATATTTCCAAAAGGCAAACTGATGCCAGAAAATCTGTTAGATTGTTTAAGACACATCAAATCGCCCAATTAAGGAATAGAAGAAAACATATCAGGACTTACATATTAAATACGAGTTCCACCCCAAGAGAAGAACGTAAAAAATATAATTTTAATCAATCACCAGAAGTATTTCAAATGTATCCAAGAGAAACAAAAGTAATTCATTTGGAACAACTGTTTAATAATCAAAATCCAATAAATATTGAGTTGTGTAGTGGATATGGTGAATGGTTAGTAACCAAAGCAATCGAAAAAACTGATGAGAATTGGGTTGGTGTTGAGTTATATCGTGATAGAGTGTATCATTCATGGGCAAGTAAAGTATTTGCAGGATTAAACAATGTTGCATGTGTTTGGGGGGATGCCATGAATATACTTATGTTAAATTTGATGGCAAATAGTATTGATAATATATATTTAAATTTCCCAGAACCACCAAAATATGAAAACTCACCAACCAATTTATTTACAATCCAATTTTTCTTCCAAGTCGGAAGAGTATTGAAACTCGATGGTACGTTTTGTTTATTAACAGATTCACCCGTGGTTGTTAATATTATTAACAAACAATTTTCTCATAACGAGGTGTTAAGAAATAAATTCCAAATACAAGGAAAAAGTATGTTTGAGAAAAGAATGCCGGAGGGATATGGAACTTCATACTTTGATCAATTATGGAAAAATGGTAAAATAAACCAAGACCGATTCTTTATGAAAATAAAGAGAATCTTGTGATTGAATTGAATTTGATTGGAAAAAAGAAAAGGTTTTTGTTTTAAATAAAAAAAATAAAAAATAAAAACTATAAAATAAAATAGAAAAATTAAAAGGAATGCAATACATCTCTTTTGAATTGTTTGGTTTTATTCCACTTTTTATTAAATTCAAAATCTTTTAATTTATTAGTGAACATAAGTATAATGGTGAAATCGGTCATTTAGGAATATTAGGATTAATCCTTGAATCATATCAAACTGTATTTGGTACTGAGAATAAATGTCAAATAGAATTATTAAATTATGAAGAAACAAAAACAGAAATGAAAGGAATATTACGAGTAAAGAATGAGAATTTAATTCAAGTTCATTCAGCCATGTTAATGACTGTCTTTTATAAAGCGATGGGATGTGATTTTAAAAATATTGAATGTGGTTCTTCGCTTCTTTCTTTAGCAAATACCAATTATTTAATTAATTTTTAATATGTTTTGTATTATTTCTTCATTAATAAAATTAAAACTAATAAATTAGTTCATTTGGACAACAATTATTTTGGTTGGAGTCCATGTGGATTCACTTCCTGTTAATGCATTTTGAATTCCTTTGTAGTCATATGATTCTTGTTTACAATACGATTTCTGTGACTTACATTTTTTATAAACACATAAATCAAACCCCCGTCCCATTGAAAACAACCCATTTTTTGTAGCTTTGCAAAGGTAAAATGCATAATCTTTTTCATCACTTTTTATATCAAATTTAGTCATTCCTTTTATTCCTTCGTCTGAATTAATTTTAAACAAGAATGATTTGGGATCTCCGATAAACTCTTTGTATTTATTTATAGTGGACCCAATAAAACCACCAAATTTGTTACCTTTTTCATCTTCAACAATAATTAACAAATCCTTCTTTCCAAATACAGTTTTGTCAAATAAAGAATTGTGAGCTTCCCAATTGTCTTTCTTGGAAATGAAAATTGCATTACCAAATTCCAAATGAGTCCATTCTTGAAGTTGGGCAATGTGTTCTTTTCTTAAAAAGAATTTATTTTTATGAATGAAACGATGAACATTAGGTTCATATGGTTCCTGAGAAACTACAAGCT
Organism: Entamoeba moshkovskii; assembly: GCA_002914575.1. Lineage (NCBI taxonomy): Eukaryota > Evosea > Mastigamoebida > Endamoebidae > Entamoeba > Entamoeba moshkovskii. The sequence continues at coordinate 23,492 of NWBR01001057.1, forward strand.
TACGGATCTCTTTTTGTTTAACAATGTCCTCTCTTAATTGTTTTTCTTGAGCGAAACAATTAATTTTTCTTTCTCCATAGCACTTCTTAAAATTTTCAAGATGATCTTTGTTCTTGTTCATTTCACTTCTCATTGGGGCAATTAAATCGGTAATCTTTTCTTGAATAGAGTGATTGATTCTATTCACTTTTTCTTCTTCAATTTTTATTATTTCATCAATTACTTTATTTTGATTCGAGACACACTCCACTCTATTCATTTCTGTCATTCTTATCACTTCCGCTATTTTTTCATGGTATTGTTGAACAATTTTTAAACATTCAGTTTGTTTTTCAACAAACTCTGTTAGAGAAGAATAACTGTTTTCTAAATTCTGAAGTATATCATTTGCTCTTTGAGTGGCTTGATCCTCACTTTCGTCTTCTTCCCGATCGAACATTTCCAAATTAAAACAAGAATAGAATGTAATGGCGTCTTTTTCACTCTTTTGAATACTTTGAGTAATATTTTCAGTGATCTCACTTAATTCAACAACAAATTTTGGTAAATTTTTCATTTCCATATCTGTTAACCGACCAACCTTAAATGGAATTATCAGTTGACTAATTTTTTAAAAAACAGTTAAAAAATGATTGATTTTTTGATTAAATCTGGTGTTTTAACAAAACAAAAAGTGGCTGGGAAAGTATTTAATTATTGTGACTTTTGTTGTATTGTCCAAAATTGATGGGCCTCATTGGAAAATGGTTTTAAACATACATGTTTAACATCGTCAGCCAATGACAAAACTAAACTGGGGTCTTCATAACTTCGAATAATAGTACCCTGAGTGGTATCTTCAAAAACCCATTGTTGTCTTGATAAACTACAATAATCCTTTTGAACAATGTCTTTCATATTTTCTTTAACAGTAACCGCCTTTCTAGAAAGAACAGAAATTATCCAACCAATTTGCCTATCAAAAAAGAACAATTGATTTTCACCTCCATGATATTGAAAAACAATGACATTTGCATTTTCCTTTTGACTTGCCCCAGAAATATCCATGGCTTTTCCTTCGGGTGTAAGAAACAAATTGGCTTCACTTGCCATCAAAAACTAATTAATTTTCTATTTAAAGATTTTATTGATGTTTAAAGATTTTTTTTTCATTTTTTGTTATTTTTCAAACAATTTGTTTAACAAAGCAATTTCTTTTCTTTCTGAAAGAAAAAAAAAAGAACATTCTATTCTTCCCCTTTTTTTCTTAAAAAGATTGAATCTTGAAGTTGTTATTTTTACTGAGCCCATTTATTGGGTTGAGTCAAACTGATATTTTCCATTGCCTCATGACAAACAGAGTGAAACAAGAACTTTTCCAAAATCTTATGGACGAAAATGGAATCATTGACCCATATACCCATTCAAAAGAAATATCAGTTATTGCTTTCCAACAAGACTTACCATTTTATTCGCCATTTGGTGACTTTTTAAACAATTGTTTAGAAAATGGAATTGACCCATCATTAGAGCTTATTAGAATTGAAGAAAGTATTGTGCAAGAAGAACCCAAAGTGAACGAAGAAAAGATATATTCAATAAATAAAGAAGTTTATAAGGCCCTTCCAAAGAAATTATCTAAAGAAGTGATTGATGCGATAAGGAGAATACCAACGAAAGTACAACGAATATTATTATCACCAAATACTTTTGTTAAGACAATTGATAAGTTAATTTACAGCTATGTCACTAATAATGAAACTGATATCTTAGAATTTAAATTAGAAAATAGTTATGAGCGATTACTGTGCCATTCAATCGCTGATTATTATGGTGTTCAATCTCATTCAACTGGAACAGGACAATTTAGAGTGACCCGGGTTGGTTCCTCTGAGAAAAAAGAAGGAAATTCCACGATATCCCTTACGGATTTGTCATTGAAATTTTGTTTTGAAGAATGAAGTGTTGAATACGTAAACTAATTTAAAGATTCCAAAGGAGTGACACGATTTAATTTTGAAAAAATAAAAAGAAAATTGAAGAAAGAAAAAAAAGAACAAAAAAATGAAATAAAAAGAAGAACATTTTTTTTTATAAACTTGAAATTTGAAATCATTGAATTTTTAGGGAAATGAATACTGCGACATATACTACTAGTGGTACTATTTTTATTATGATTGATATGTCTTCAGAAATGTGGGAACATCATCCTGATGGAGAAATGTATTTCGATAAATGCTTGGATTTCTTAAGTGAATTATATCAACACTTTAGAGAAATTCATACCAAACACACCCTCGTTATTTCTTTATTTTCGAGAATTCAACCAAACCTTCGTCCTACTTCTGCTACTCCAACTTTTAGATGTCTTTCTCCGTCATGTCCAACTAAGCCAAAAGAAACTGATTTCATTCATACCATTTCTTTTGCTGATTCATTTCCATTTACTTTATTAAATATCCGTTTAAAACAATACTTTGGTCAATGGAAGAAAATGACTGGATTGGATACTGAAGCCATTTTGTCTTCTTCCAAAAATTCGAATGTGTTGGAATCAATTATCACCGTTTTACATCATTTTGGCTCTCATTTTAGAGGTGGCACTTGTGAAACTATGTTAATCGTTACCGCCGGAAGTGGATTAATTAAAACTAATTCACTAGTAAAGTCATTATGTAAAAGAATAGTATTAAAAAACTATGCAAATATTCAAATGGTTTCATTGGCAATTAAACCATTATATACAACCCCATTAATAATATTAAATGACGTAGAACATGATGAAAAAGATTATTATATTCCATATTGGATTCAAATCAGATATTATCAAAGTTTTACTTTTGATGCATTTAAATTATGTAGATCACATAATTGTCATAATTGTTTAACAGAGAATTTCGATAAAAAGTCAGACTATTTCTTTGTTCCTTTAATTAAAAGAAAATGTATCGTTAAACAAGACTTTTTAACTCCTATTGATGAGGAAACTTCTCTTAATATTTGTCAAATTAAACATAACTTATTACCAAAACAAGGTGTCTCCCCTTTTCATATTAATATTAAACCAGATGAGCATAGTTTGGCCTATTGCATTTCTCAATCATTCCATCAAATTAGAAACGACGCTTGGGATGATTTTATCAAACTGCAATGTGCTTCAAAATATATCGCAGAATTACCTTCTAAGCCTTTTAAAAAGGCAGATGAAATTAAATACTTTGTTGCTCCTTCTAATAATGTTCTTCCAAGACAACTATTTAGTATGATGATCGCCAATAGAGTTTCATTGGGATTTCAATTTAATCCAAATACCACAACAGAATATAGTACGATTTTATATTCGCCTGATTCCATTCATACTTTACAACTTAGAGAAAATGGAGTTGAAGTTGATATCATACAGAAAGTGTATTCCAATATTTCCCTTTTACCATATCTTTACTCTTTTATTTCTCTTTCAACCCCCGCTATTTCAACAGATTTTGATATTAACAAATACGATAAAACAGTTAGAACGATTAATTTACAACCATTAAGGGGAATGGATTGGAAGGTGTATGACAACTATGATAGTTTCACTGTTGATGATGTAAACTTAGATAAATTCCATTCACAGATATTTCATATCTCTTTAAAAGAGGTTGAGGAGGATCAACTCCATTCATTTTTAAAATACTATGAATTTGTATTAAATCAAAGTGAAGAAATGGTTGAATGGTTCCCAATTGTTTTTAATCGAAGTGAAATTAGAAAAAATGAAATTGATTATTATAATGTTGATAAAGTATTACAAGCAATGATTAAAGATATCCATGGCAGGGTTAGTGGTACTACTTTAGCCACATGGATGTGTAATAGAACAAATGTAGTTAATCGGATGCATGCGAAAATAATATTAAATTCGTTATTAAAAAGGCAGTTAATAATTGGGCCAGACAACCAAAATTCTTTCGTTGATTCTCAACAAATAATTTATACAACTCTGCCTTTACAAAGAAGTAATCCAAATGATATAGTAGAAAGACAAGTTCAAGCTACACCATCTCCATTTCATAATCGATCATTTTTAGTAAGAATTAATTGTGGAGAAGATAAGAAAGAGAATTACTTTTTAGAGATGGCAAAGGTCTTTAACCCAAATGACCATTACCATGTCGGTTTTTATTGGCTCAGTGTATTTATGAGCGCAAGAACAATCGATTCAATTATTGCAACTCATTACTCCCATTTCGAAAAGAATTCAAATTTAAAATTTATTCAACAAATCCTCCCTCGAGATGTTGCAATAATGAAATCTCTTGATTGTAAAACTCAGAAAACGAGTAAAAAACATCAAAACCCAATTAACTGTAAGTTTCAATGAAATAGTTTTTGATTTTTGTTTTACATTTTTTTGTCAAAAAGGATGTGCAAATTTCGAAATGAAGAATCTTTTGTCTATTTTAAAACTTCATCGCTGTAACGCAAAATTTAAAAGTGGTCTTGTGAGGAATCCATTATGCATCTTGTTGGAATTAGTTGTGATGCGCCCATTGCATCCATTGTTTGGCCATCGTTTTCGAGTCAGATGGGTGTTATGGTTAGACACTGGGACGACTCAGATGGCCCCGAGTAAACAAAAATGAAAGGGGTAGTTATGGAAAGTGATGATTGATATGAAATTTCGTTGTTTTTTTAGGAACAACTTCAACAAAATTAGCCCAAACCAAAGCATTTGCAGGGAAGAAACAAAAAGAAGTATTTTTAGAAACAGTTTTGTTTTTTATAATCGCAAAAAGGTGTCAGGTTTTTTGATTGTTGAATGAAAATAATAATTTTTTATTTTTTTATAATTTAAACTATAGCTTTATTAATAAACACCAAAAGAAACAAAAATAGAATCGAACTTCTAACCCAAAATGTCTAGTGGCAAAAATATTGAAAAAGGGTTGTTTCAGGGAAGAAAAGTTGGTCCAAATTTTATTTGATTTGATTGTGTTTAAAGGTTTTTTTTATTTCAAAGTCTCTAAGATTATTTGTCGGCTTCATTCCCAACATTTTTGAAGAAAAGAAAAAATAGAATCTTTAAGAAGTTGAAGATGCACTGTTTGAAAGAGTTCCTTTGCGAAAGAATAATTTACAAAGCATCAAAAAACCAAACTGGGGTCAGGTTTTATGCGAAATCAGGCTTTGATTGTTCTTTAGAGGTGTATCTTGGTTTTTACATCTTGTATTGTTATATTATTTATGTTCTTATTGTTATTGTTCGGTTTTGTGTGTTTAAACAATGCTTCAAGACTTACAGATGCCATGGTAGAAGCTGATTTGGCCCTAGATGATGCTAACGATTATATGGCCGAATATTATGATGAAGAAGATGGATTTTTTGAAAAAGTAGGTGGTTTTATTGGTGGGGTCAAAGATAAAGTAATCGAATATGGTGAAAGAGCCAACCAATTTGTTGATCGAGTACAAAATAATGTTGATGATTATCAAGGAAGAGCTAATTCCTTTGTTGATAATGTTCAAAATACTGTTGACAATTATCAACAACGTGCTAATAACTTCATTGGAAATGTTCAATCTGCCACTGATAATGTTCAAGGAAGAGTAAATGGATATATTAATAATGCCCAGAATGTTGTTGATAATTATCAAGGAAAGATTAATGGTTACATGGACAAAGCCCAAAATACTGTTGATGCCTATCAAAAAAAAGGAAACGATTTTATCAATAATGTCCAAAATAAAGTTGATTCTTATCAACAAAAAGGAAATGATGTTTTAAACAAGGCTCATCAAACCATTGATAATTACCAAGGAAAAGCTAATAATTTTGTTAACACTGCCCAAAATACTATTGATAACTATCAAGGAAAGGCAAATGATTATATCAATAAGGCCCAATCTAAGACCGATGAAATCCAAGCTAAGGCTAATAATGTTATAGATAAAACTAATTCTTATGTTGATAAAGCCCAAAGTGTTGGAAATAAAATTTGGAATTTCGGAAAAGGTGTTGTAGGATTATTTGATAAAGATGCTGCGAAGAAAATGGATGATTGGCAACAAAAAGTGAACACTGCTGTTGATGGAACTCAACAAAAAGTTAAGGATATCCAATCAAAAGCTAATAACGCCATTGATAAAACCCAAGCCACTGTTGAAAAATATCAACAAAAGACAAATGACGTTATTGATAAAGGTCAAGCAAAAGCCAAATATTATCAAGATAAAGCAAATCAAGCACTTGATAATGCCCAAGCAAAAGCAAAGTCATACCAAGACAAAGCAAATCAAGCTGTTGATAAAGCCCAAAGCTATGTCAAGAATTCTCAAGATAAAGTAAATAATGCTATTGACGGAGCCCAAGCAAAGGCAAGAGACTTCCAAGGAAAAATGAATCGATACGTTGATGGAGCCCAATCCAAAGTAAAAGAAATTCAAACCAAAACAAATGATAAAATTGATGGAATCCAAAAATCTGTTCAAAATGGCCAAGACAAAGTAAATAAAGCCATTGATGGGGCTCAAGCCAAAGCAAGAAAATATCAAAATAAAATTAATGGCGCAATTGATAAGACCCAAGCTAAAGTTAGAAAAGGACAAGACAAAGCCACTAAAATTATTGATAAATTAAAACATTCCGTTGGTAAACATCAAAAAGCTATTAATCATTCAGTTTCCAAAGCTCAACGTAAACTAAAGAAGAACGAAAAGAAAACAATAAAAGCCGTAAAGAAAGGAAATAAGAAAGTTGTTAAACAACAAAGAAAAACTAATAAAGCAATTAATAAAGTTGGTAAAAAAGCTCAAAAAGCACAGAAAAAAGTACAAAAAGCACAAAGAAAACCAACAAAAAGTGTTTCAAGCAGAAGAAGTAAAAAGTAACTCACTATTTTTTTCAGTTTCCTTACAAAAAACGAAGAAAAATACAGTAGGAACTCGATACTTTCCAAACTTGATTGTTTCCACACTTTTCAGCCAATCAGATAAAAGAGTGGAAAGTAACGAATTTTTAAAAATTAAAATAAATTAGGTATAAAATTATTTTTTCATTGGAATTTCGTGAAAATTCTCTAAGTTTCAAATAGTGGAAAGTATCGGGCTTCAATTTTTCCGTTTCTTGGAAAGTATGGAGCGTTTACTGTATGTGTTTTGAATGAAGTTTATTTTTTTTTCTTTTTTGTTGGAATGAAGAACTTATTTTCCTTTCATTCTTGTCTTAGTTATGAAAAGGGATGTCGTTGATATTGGCATTGATTTGGGAACTACTTATTCTTCTGTTGGTTATTACGATCAATCTACTAAGAATGTTATTGTGTTAGAAAACAATAGAAATTCCAAATCCACTCCTTCTTGGGTCACATTGTCTCAAAAAAATAAGGGACTGAGTTGTATAGTTGTTGGTCAAATAGCAAAGGACGATGAAAGAACAGAGTGTGTTGGATATGACTCTAAAAGATTAATTGGGAAGAAACTTAAAGAAATATCAACAATGAGCAATGAAATTGAAAAATGGCCATTTAGTGTTGTAGAAAAATATGGAATGCCTGCAATGCAAATATTTAATTGTGGATATGAAGATGAAGAGGTATTTGTCGCAGAAGAAATATCAGGCTATATATTAAAAGAAATGTTAAATATTGTGAAGAACAGAGTCAACTTGCCGATTGGGAAGGTTGTTGTGACAGTTCCAGCTGATTTTAATGATTCGCAAAGAAAAGCCACACTGAGGGCTTGTAAATTAATTGGGTTGAAGGATTACAATTTATTAAATGAACCATCAGCAACAATAATTGAATATCAACGACTTTTTGGTATTAAAAGTGGGTCAAAAGTGGTTATAATTGATTTTGGAGGAGGAACATTAGATGTGTGTTGTTGTTTGGTGAATAACAACCAAATAAAAGTGACAGGAACTGGAGGAAATCAAAATTTAGGAGGAAATGATTTTGATAGAGTGTTGATTGATATTATTACAAATAAATTAATTGAAAATGAAATAATTCCTCAAACCTATTATGAAAAAACTGGCAGGGACACCCCACTCATCAAAAAGAACAAGACCAGAAGAATTATTAAACTCAGAAGGGAGGCGGAAAGAGTTAAAATTCATCTATCATCACATGAGTCATGTACAGTTGATTTGGACGTATTATTTTCTTTGCAAGACACAGACGAAGAAAATTTCAAGAGAATTTCAGATGCAATTCGAAATATTGAAATTTCAATTTCAAGAATTGAATTTCGTGAGGAATGTAAAGAACGTGGATTGATTAAAGCCTTTAAGAATACTGTCAATAAAATAATGGTTGAAGGTAAATTTAAAAAGGGCTCTGTCAATTTAGTTATTCCAGTTGGTGGAAGTTGTTCCATTCCTTTTGTAAGGAATATTATTAAAGATATGTTCAATGAATCAGTTATGGCCAATGACACTTTTGATACATTGAATGCTGTTTGTAAAGGGGCAGCCATTGAAGCATCAAAAGTAAGTTGTTCGATAGAAAAATTTGAATTATACGACACCGTTCCATATCCCATTGGATTCGAAATAAATGGATTTACAATGGATACTTTTGTAGAAAATGGGTGCCATATTCCTTATGAATCATTTAAAAGGTATTATCCGTCACAAGACAATCAAACTGAAGTAACTTACAAATTATATCGAGGATATTCAAAATACACATCAGAAAATGAATTGGTCGATAAAATGACAATTTTTGGTATTCCTCCAAATACTAAAAAAGAAGACTTTCCTATGAGGGTTAAGTGTTCTATTAACACTAATGGTATTGTTGAAATAAATGTTTATAAAGAGGGATATGTTAATTTACTTGGTCAATTACGAGTAGAAATGGATTTGAGCAAAATTGAAGAACACTATGAAGACATTTTGGCACATTTTAAACGATTTTTAAGATGAAAATGTTAAACTTAAGAAAGTTTTTAAACAAAACAAAATAAAAAAGATCACAAAAATAAAAATGAAAGGGGTGTTGGTTTAACTTTATGTTATCAACGATTTTTTTATGAAATAATCGAAAAAAGGGTTTGATCTCTAAATTGGCATGTCTTTTATTCTTTTTGGTGTTATGAACCATTTATTTTTCTTTATTTCTTGCTTTTTGTTTACTTGTCGTGCTCATGAAGAAGGTTGTTTTTGTAATGATCAAATCACTGTTAATCATTGTGTGGCTTGCAGCGATGGATGTCATATTCAATTAATTTCTAATCCATCATCGCCCATTCCTTACATTGAATGTGTAAAAGATAAAGCAATTGATAATTGTTTGGCTTATGACTCAAAGGATTCAAATTTTTGCTCATTATGTAATCATAGTTATTATCTTAAATATAATGAATGTAAAAAATGTGATCCTCATTGTTCTTCTTGTAATTCAACCCATTGTTTTTATTGCGAACGTCCTTTTTCTTTATCTATTGATAAAAAAGAATGTGTTGATTGTTCTCTTGCAATTAATGACGTTGCTTGTGGGAGATGTCCACCAGGATATTATTTTGTTAGTTCAACAAAAACGTGTGTGAAATGTTCAATCAATTGTCTGGTTTGTGATGCAAAAGGATGTCTTCAATGCACGAATAATACGGTCTTAACAGCGGCAAAAAAGTGTTCTCGAATAAACAACTGTGAAGAAGATCATTTAAAAGAGGATCATTGTGAATTATGTCAAAGTGGTTATTATTTAGAAGGTGGAAGGTGTCTTTCATGTCCTGGTTATTGTGATTATTGTCATAAAAATGAAATTGGCAAACTTTTGTGTGATTCATGCATGGTCGGATATATTAAACAAAACAGTGTTTGTGTAAAAGAATCAAGTACTAACTGTAAAGAAGGTTCTCAAATTTATGGATGTTTAGTTTGTAATGATGGATATTATTTTGATGAAAACAAAGTGTGTCAGAAATGTGATGATACTTGTTCAACTTGTGTTAATTCGTCTGGTCGTTGTCTTTCTTGTAAAGAAGATTATTATTTTGATTCAATGATGATTTGTACTCCTAAAGATGAACATTGTAAGATTGTTGATCAAGGCGGATGTAAGGAATGTTACAACAATCTCCTAGAAGAACCAAACGTTACAGGATGGTTTCTTCCTCCTGAAAAGCAAGAATGTGAGGAATGTGATAAATATTGCAGAATGTGTGAAGTTAAAAAAAGTCATTGTACTGCTTGTGTTGGTGGATATGTTTTAAATAAAACTATTGACGAATTTGGTGAAGTTTATTATGAATGTGTTCCAATGAGTCCCACTTGCATTTTAACAGATATGGGATATTGTACTTCTTGTGTCGATGGTTATTTCATTGGAGGGGATATTGATAATCAAGAATGCGTTAAATGTGATATCTCGTGTGGGACATGTGAAAAGAATAATGAATGTTTGACGTGTGCACCACTTTATTTCTTACCTCAATACCTTGTTGATACTAACCAAAAATCGTTATGTCGACCCCAAAGTGAAATTAATATGACATGTAAGGCAGGTACATCCGGATGTGAAGCGTGTTATGAAGGTTTTTGGATTAATACCACCGATCCAACTCAATACAATTGCAGTGAGTGTGAAAGTGGTTGTAAGGAATGTCAGTACTCTGAAAATGATAAAAATGTATATTGTATTGAATGTAATTCAACAGCAGAATATGTGAAGGATGGATTTTGTGCTCCTTGTAGTGAATTATTAAATTGTAAATCATGTTCTGGAGACAAATGCAGTGTTTGTGAAGATGGATATAGTTTAGATTCTGGGGGAATGTCTTGTTCCAAAACAAATTGGAAACTTATTATTCCGTTGGTAGTTGTTGGAATAATAGTTGTTGTTGTTATTTTAATTATTTTTGTTGGATTAATTTGGTGGAGAAGAAGCAAAAATGTTAAAGAAGAAACAGATGCAATCAAACCATTTCGAATTACTTCGGATCTTGAACTTCTTCTTTTGGGGGCGGATAATGAAAACTTCCCTTTAAAAACTAATAAATGGGAATTATCGTTCGAATTTTCTAAATCAAAATCTGTAATTGATAAGGAATATACAGAAGATATTAAATTAGCCAATCCAACCGACAAAGAATTCTTTTTCGAATATCACTTTGCCCCATCCCATAAATATGATTTGAAAATTACCCCAAATAATGGCATTTTAAAACCAGGAAAAGCTGTTTT
>NWBR01001057.1:68021-82520 GCA_002914575.1 Entamoeba moshkovskii
CATTTTGTTTTTTGAGAGCCACACCCTTTGAAAGATTTTTCATTTAAAGTTAAGACTTGTTGACAGTTTTCGTCAAAACTAATGCGTTTCTGCTTCCATCAAAGCAAGTTTTTTGCTTCAAAACAAATGTTGACTCATTGAATTCTTTTTATTAAATGAATGCTTTCTGGAGTAAGATAACGAGAAAATTAACCCAACAACACAAAATGAATTGATTTTATTTTTTATCTTTCAGTTTTTCCCATTCCCTTCTGAGTTCTTTTTTGTCCACGGGCCTCAATTCATTCAGAAGATCATTTTTCTTCGCCATTTCAAATCTGTTTGAAGCTTCAACATGAAAAACTGTTTTTGAAGCATCACTATAATCTGATTTTAATCCCAAAGTGATACTTCTCTTATCCAAACGAGCTTCTCGCGCAGTTAAACGTGATTTTGGTTGTGTTTGTTGTGGAGACATTGGGGGTGTTGATGTGGGAGAATTTTCAAGTAATGATCCCAAAGCCATCGAAGACCCAACAAAAGTTCTTCTTCTGTTTGCAGTTTTAGCGATTCTATTTCTTGAATTATTAATTCTATTGTGGGGGTCATCCAAGGATATTTCAATTTGTTTGTAAACTTCTTGGTCTTCTTCTGGTAATTCTGGCGTTTTCGATTCTTCTTCAGTTGTTTCAACCGACTCAAACACAATTGCTGAAAACAAGCGACTCGCGATAGTGTTCATTTGTTGAATTAATAAGGGTAATGTGTAATAAAAGGCATTAGCAAATTTAGGAAGCCAGAAGGGATGTGAAACACAGTTGTATGACAAGAAACTAAGTTCATCATTATTGATCATTAATACTGCGGCATCATTTTCATAAACATCACAATAATTTGGAGCAGAAAATATAGTTATTGCAACAGGTGAATTTGTGCACCCTTCGAAATTCATTTTGCATCCATTTCTTTGGACTTCATGCGCACGTACAATACAAACCACATCGTTTTTAACCAAAAATCGTCTCACAGCACCAAAACCATAACAATAACTACACCCTCTTACAGAGTTAAATTCGTACATCTCTTTTTGGAAACTAATTTGATCTTCTTGAGAAAGTGCGTCATAAATAGAATCATCCATTGGGTCGGACCATAATAAATCACAAAACAGACCGTCTTCAGGAGGTTCTTGGAAACGGTCAATACGATTTATGTCTGATATTTTTTGTAAAGAAGGAGATATCCCACCGTGAACACAGAAAAATGAACCCAAAGAAGAACTGATTACTGCGCAAAGAGGTAAACAATCAAATGTATTCATAAAATCATCGTAAGCCTGAGGGCTATATTTCCATAAACATTCCTGGCGAAAATTGAAGTAAGAAGTCATCAAACGACATTCATGATTTCCTCTTAATAAGTGAATACGTTCAGGGTATTGTAATTTCAAGCAAAACAAAAAAATACATACCTCTGTCCCGAAACAACCTCTGTCAACATAATCCCCAAGAAATAGCAATTGTTCATTTGAAGTTTCAAAATCCTGAAATATATTGCACAAATCATAAAACTGTCCATGGATATCACCGAAAATTGCTGTTGTCCCTGTTAGTCTCACTACGTTTTGTTCTTCTTGCAATAAAGTTTGCGTACGAGTAAGAATGGTGTTAAGAGCGAGTGGATGTAATCTTCCTTCTTTTTTAAGATGGGAGACCAATACTTTAATGTCGATATTACCAGAATCATCAACAAATTGCTCATAGCATAAAAGTTGGTCCTAAATATTAAATTATTATCTTGTCTTTGTCTTTTCATCTTAAAAAAATCACAAACAGACATCGGTTCTACGCTTTTTACGACTCGCTCAGTTAAATTCAACACGTTTTTAGCCATTTCCCAATTAAAAAGTTCTTCTCTTTTTTTAATTTGAAAGGGTGTTCTATTTTTACTTTTTTCACCTCTTTCGATTTTTAAAAATTACTTCGTATTTACTATATTTTTATTATAATTATTATAATACCTTATAAATTTATGAAAATCGACTTTTTTGTGTATTTATTTGTCAAGAACAAAAAAAGGTGAGAAGACAATTTTTATGAATCATAAATTCTTAAACACAAAAATGTATTCACTTTCCGAATCTCCGTTAACTAAAAGACACAGTATTTAAACACTTTCTTCGTTAATCCCATCATTTAGAATGTCTCAAAGCATTGAACAAACACCATTGACAGTTGATAACATTAACACAGACTATACAACATGGATGAAACACAACTTCCCTGTCGATTGTATTTTATTTACGAATAATGAGGCTTTGGTTGTTGTCAACAATTTATTGGCCCTCAGTAAGTTTTTTGAAGATTATATTTATTTAAGTTTTAAACGATTTGCAATCGTAATCAGCAAAGACCTCCCTAATTCAGATGAAAATATTTTAAAGCACTACGGAAACAAAGGTATTTTATCATATGAGTCATTACTTTCAAGAGATATTTTACCAGGAAGAATGCACAGAATTAGAGTTTCTTATGTTTCATTTGTTGAAGATGAATCATGTGTGCACATGTGTTCCCCATGTGTTAACCTAAAAGAGCAAGCAAAAAGTCGAGATGAAGTTCAGTATAAGTTAGCTTATGAAAGTGGAAATCACTGGACTCTATGTTTTGCTTGGAGGAATGTAGATTTAAGATATTTTATGTATAGAATTGCGTACACCTGCCGTTTGAAAGAAATTCAAATTTATAAAACACAATTTGGAGTTACAAACTTGATAAGTAATGAAGCATTGTTGTTTGGAAAATTAGAACTGATTGGGGAAGGTTTGAACAACGAGCATTTGAGAAATGCATTTATCAGAGAATTTAGTGCCCTGAGGGACGTTGGAATTGATGATCGGATTAAGGATGAATTGGTTGAAAAAAAGGTTATTTCAAATAACAAAGCGATGTTGTTGAGAGCGTTTATTACGTTGACTGCTCAATTATTGGGTGAAATGGATAGTAATTTATACAATGAAGACAACATAAAAGAAGCAGTCGTTTTCCATCCAGACCTAACCAAGGATATATTGAAAGCATTTTCTCTTAAATTTCATCCTGAGAACCAAAGAATTGAAGAATACACATTATTAGTAAATGACCTCGAGAAGCAGTGCAGTGGAATAGACACTGGAAGAAAGAGTAACGATGATAGAAGAAGAGTTATTTTCAATACCATCATAATTCTTTTAAAATCAATATTAAAAACCAATTTTTATTGTCTTGGGAAATTGGCAATTGGGTTTCGGTTAGATCCCCAATTATTCGAGTCAATTCCGGGACTTAAAGAAACACATGCCTTTACAGAAATTCCATTTGGTATTTTTTATGTCAAATCAAATGACTTTTTTGGTTTTCACGTAAGATTCAGAAATTTGGCCAGAGGGGGTCTTAGGACTGTAATAACAAAGGATGCCGACCAAGCCGAATTTGAAAGAAGGCATATTCTCAGGGAATGTTATAATTTGGCTTCTACGCAACAGTTAAAGAATAAGGATATTCCCGAGGGAGGTTCAAAAGGAATTATTTATCTTTCTCCAAGTCAAGCCAAGAATGAGGCTGTTATCATAAAGGAGAAATTAAGAATTGATAATTCTTTTGATGAAAGTATTATTGAAAAGTACATTGGCCAAAAAGAGGTTGAATATTTGTACCAAAGTCAAAGGGCATACGTCAAAACATTACTAACTCTAATTGTCATGAAAGAAGGTAGTTTAGAAGCTAAAAATGTTGTTGATTATTATGGAAAGACTGAGCCCATTTACCTTGGCCCAGATGAAAATATGCATGATTGTATTATTGAATGGATTGCACAAGAAGCGACAAGAGTTGGATATGGAATTGGGGGTGCGTTTATAAGTGGAAAGAAAGCTGGGATCAACCATAAAAAATATGGGGTAACTTCGAGGGGCGTTTTTCAATATTTAAAAGAAGGATTAAAGGCAATTGGGATGGAAGGAAAGAATTACACAATGAAGATAACTGGAGGGCCCGATGGTGATGTGGGTGGGAATTTAATCAAACTGTTAGAAGAGAAAGAATCAACGAAAGTGAAATTGCAAGTAATTGTAGATGGAACGGCATGTATTTATGATCCTGAAGGGCTGAACTTAAAAATTCTCAGCCAATTTTTTGAAGAACAAAAAGGAGTTGTTTTTTATCCGTTTGAAGAATTGCATGAAAATGGATTTTTATTGAAAATACACCACATGAGAGAAAGGAATTCACTGAACAATGAAACTTTAATCATTTGGAAAAAGAATGGAAAGGTCCAAGAAGAATGGATTGCTTCAAATAAAGCCATGCACATATACACAACTATTGCGCATACCACTGTTACTGATGTGTTTTGCCCATGTGGAGGCAGACCAAGAACTTTAAACAAAGACAACATAACAACTTTTTTTGTTGAAGGAAAACCAACAAGCAAATTGATTGTTGAAGGTGCTAATTTGTACAACACCGAAGACGCTCGAAGGATATTAGAAAAAGAAGGAGTATTAATATTTAAGGATTCGTCTGCAAATAAATGTGGTGTTATTTCTTCGTCATTCGAAATTTTGGCAGGGTTGGTGCTCACCGATATTGAATTCTTTGATATTAAAAATGAATATGCAAAAGACATTATCTCAAGACTTGAAGAATTGGCACGTAAAGAAGCACGATGTATGGTTAACTTTAAACAGAATCATCCTGACCAGTTTATGTCTGATATAAGTACCTTGGTGAGCAAAAGAATCAATGAAATCACTGATTGTTTAAATTTATATTTGGAAGACAAAGATTTATTTCACATCAAAAACAAAAGATTACTCGATATTTGTATTGATTATTTGCCTTCCTTACTGAAAAAGAATTACTTGGAGCTCTCTCTAAGAAAAATTCCACAGTACCACATGAAAGCAATAATAGCAACATCTATTGCGTGTGACTTAATATATTCACATGGACTTGATTGGCAAATATCAGTAATTGACATATTGCCGTCAATATTGGATGGGTGTTCGAAAAAATAATCAAATTTATTATTTGTTTAGAATTTCCTTTAAAAAAACGTGAAAAGAACTTTAAATTTCAATGAAAACCCAATTAGGCAAGAGCAAACAGCCTATTCCTCTGAAAAAACCACACCAAATTTGTCTTGCTTTTCTTATTGTTTTGATTCCTCTTCCTTTTTTGTTGCCATCCTCCAAGAAATTTAACAACAAAATTAATAAAGACATTCCTTTCGCAGAACCTCATTCAATTGAACAATTACAAAACTTACCTTCAAATATTATTAATGATTATATCAATTATTATTTTGATGGAACAATGTTTTATCCTTTAATAGATGATTACAATAATACATTGGGTGAAATTAACATTAAATCCACGGTTATTGGCTATCATCTAGTCAGGTATGTGAATAATAGAAATAATTTTGAATCAAATAGTTTTAAAGATGCATTTAATTACATTATTGAATTGCAAAGTAATGGATTTTTTAAGAATTCAATGAGTGAATCAATTTCATATGAAGCCACATTATATGCCTTAAAATTTTTTGCAATGTGCAAATCAATCCAATTGAAGAGTCAAGCATCTGTTATTATTAAAAATATTACAAGAAACTTACAACACTTTATTCTTCCTTCTGGAGCTTTTATGGATATTAATGGAAGTGATGTTCATTCTCAAAATTCTTTATGTTCCTCAACCCAACAAGTTGTAGATATTTTAAATGAGCTTGACGTTTCGATTAGTTGGAAAACAAAGGAATATTTAGGGGTATGTGCGGGTCTAATCCAACCCAACCCTTATATTCCTTCGACAAATGATACTTTTTACACAAGAGTTATGAATGGATTATACTCCACTCTATTTTACATTCAACAGTCAGTTGAATACTGTTCTATTCCGTCTATTCTTTTTGTTATTTCGATAACTCTCTTTGTACTTTTTTTCCACTCACTTAAATGGAAAGAAATTTTTAATGTTGTTTCCCATCAACTGTTGTTTTCTCTTGTTTGCTTAACAGAATACCGTTGCTTTGTTTTATTAATCGTTCTTATTGTATTCATTGTAAAGGATAAATCACCGTTGATTGTATCAGATTTCAATATGTATTACATGGTGTTTATTCCTTCTTTTATTTCCGTTGTGGTTCAACGCCTTTTCACTTCTTTGTTCCTCGATTATCATCACATCACAATCTCATTGTGTTTATTCATTGTATCACAAATTGTTCTCTCATATTCTCACCGCTCGTCATTGAATCAAGACACTTCTTTATACTTCTTTTACATTGCATTCCTCATCCAATTGTTGTTGACTTTTCATTCCCCCTTTTCCTCATTGTTTGCTCCTTATGACTCGAGCTCATTTCTCTACCTCCAGGTACTCCCTTGCTTCTTTCATTTTCTTTCCCGCATTTCATCTTTGCTTATTTCCAAATTTAAACGACTCTAAAGCTAAAAACTCACAGCAACGACAAAATTATTATAAATTGATTTTTTAAATCAAAAAGTTATTTGTTTTTAGAACCAAAAGAAATTTGTTCTGAAAGCCAAAAAAAATCACAAAAACAGAAAGTTGAAACAAAAATAAATTCTCTTCTAAAAAAACTTTCTCCTCAAGATTTTCAGTTTTACAAGAAAACAGATGCAACAATCGCCTGTTGGAAGCATTTCATTAAAAGAAGGTGCAAAAAAACGTAGAAGTGTGATGTTAACTTCTGGAGAACAAAAAATACCACAACTCCAAAAACTAGAACAGAAGAACATACCAATACTTTATGTTCAAACCAAAACAACTATGTTTGTTGTCTTACTTCCCATTTTTGAGATGTAACAAATCCCCATTCCCAAAATTTCATGTCACCACAAAAGGAAAAGAAGATTTTAGAATTAACATTCAAGATTGCAACCAATCACGATTTTATACAACCATGACGCAAATGAATCGTTATCCAGCATTAGGGATTGGCTTGCTGTTCTTGCCGAAATTTTTAAAGCAAACATTGTTGCGTGGGAATATCCTGGATATTCCAAGGGATCTCATTATTCAGACGAAAAGACAGCAAATCACATTGAATACGTTTGGAGATTTATAACCAAACAATTGGGCCAAAGCCCAAGTCGTGTTATTTTATATGGAAAAGGTGCTGGTTGTGGGCCTACTTTATATTTGGCCCACAAAATTCAAAAAGCTGTTAAACCTGGAAGTGATGGCGTTTTGGCCCGATTGGCTGGAATTATTTTGATTGTTTGTTTAATTGCAAAATATGAAAACAATAAATACTAAAACAATATTTTAGAATGCCCAAGTAGAAAAAAATTCATTGTGTTTTTCATGTGTTACCCTTCAACAAGTTAAAAAAATTACTTCTCCAGTTATACTCATTTCAAGTACTGCCTGTAATAACAGGGAAGAGATGATGAAATTGGCAGCTTGTTTTCAATTTACAAGGGGTATTCATTTTCTTAAATCCGACACATTAGATTTTGAGGATGAGAAATTGGATGAAATGTGTTATCGATTAAATAAGTTTATCATCACTATATTCCCCGAATATAAAGACGTGTTTAATGGCAATGAATTGCAAAAGAGAAAACCAGTTGAATTATTTATCGATCCCATTGAGGCTGTTAGAAAGTTTTTACAAAGAATCGGATTGGAAGAATTAACAGAACAATTAATTGGGTTTGGTTATTTAAGTGTGGACGATTTGCTTACAATGCAACAAATTGATGTTGATTCATTTGGATTTAGCCCTGAAAATAGCCAAAAACTACTTGAAGAGGTGAATAAAGAAAAAATTAATCGGTATGGTACTGGGACTAATGCCACCTTTCCTTCTCCAGCAAAAACGCCTGGTTGTGGAGAAAAACATGAAGGTGTTGGAAGCGAAAGAGATTCTGTTTGCAGTATGTTTGAACACAAGGATTTGGATGAAGAAATTGAGGAATTAACGGCTGAAATTATTCAGATCGAAGCGGAGCCATTTGAAAATTGTTTAATTATTGAAAAACATGAAAAAAGGAAAGAGAAAGAACCAATTTCAAAGTCTGGCAAAATTAAAAGGATGGGAATTAAAGAAAAATATCGGCAATCACTCCCGGATGATTCTGATTATATTGGTAAAATTATTTCTTTGTCCCAAACATCTGAATCACCACAACCAATTCACCATCGAAGAAATGAAAATATACCAAAAGTCCCCATTATTGAGGTTACTTCTTCTATAAAAGAGTTATCTTCAAGAAGATCAAGTAATAGAAAAGCAATAAGATTAGATCAAAAGTCAGTTAAAAAATTAAGCGAAATTAATACTCTTCAAATACAATTAACTGTTGACCAAAGTGGAAGTGACGGTACAACTTCTCCTTCTTTAGATGAACAGAATGGGGTTAGGAGATCATTTAGTTCGTCAGGAACAAATAAAATGGCCAATCTGAAAATTCCCCAATTTGTCGCCACGAATAACACAAAGAAAAGCAGAAGTTTGTCAGTCAGTACAAAAACAAAACCATCAAAATAAAAATCGATAATAATAAAATAAAATTTTGTGTTTGATTTTGTTTGTTTTGAGACAGTTCATAAAAGTCTGATAATAATCAATTATAACATTAAATGAATCATTAGTAATAATGTTATTATCAATACTGAATTACTTGAATTATTATTTTCATTATCCCCAGGATTTATTGCATCACAATTGGTTGGTGTATGGTCTGAACAAATTTGATTACAACTACCTTCAGTTGGAATCATTTTGATATCGTCGAAATAAAAAGAAATTTGCCCATCAGTTTTACTTTGGAATTCAATTCCTGGGAAAGAAGTTCCTTGATTTCCAATTTCGCTGACCTTAAAAGAAATTAATTGCCATTCAGTTGTTGTTTCAATTGTTTTTGCTTTGGTGTTATCTTTGCCAATTTCCCAAAACCAAAGTGTTGCATTCGAACTTGATTTTACATAAAACTGAAGAGTATCATATAATTGAATAAGAACAGTATGGGATTTGGAAGAAATTTGAAAATTAGCCCATGCCGATAATGAGGCCTTTAATGAGGAAGTTCCTGAATATTTAATGTCTTGAACAACACTTACCGACCCACCATTTATTAACTCCCAAAATGATTGCAAACTATCAGTAAATATTTTGTCAACTGATGGCATTGTACAACACTCTTGAGTTGTTGATGGAGCATTAATTTTAGTGAGAGTTTCTGGTTCAAAAAATGTTTTTTCTGGGATTTTGAATTGGCCATTTCCTTCATAGAGTTTTCCAGAAGTGATATCGTTCATAGTGATGGTTGTCGTGTCCCCAGCAATTGAAGTAAGTGTCACAGTGATTGGAGTGGTCAATGGTTTATCAGTGGTTTGATATTCCCACGAGTTATAAGAAGTTCTTGATAGTTGTGCTGTATTTTCTCCGGATGTAATCGAAACACCTTTTAACCCAACAACATAGTTTCTGACATAAAACCCAATCCAATAATTACTAACACCTGCTTTAGTGTATAGTTTAACATTTCCTTGCACATCACAAGCGACCATTCTATAAGTAATATCACAATGGCCGACAATTGGATCACAAATTTTGGGAAATGCGTTTTCGGCCAAATCAAAATGGGTTTTACTGCTTGCACACCAATCCGAGTTCCCATTTGCTGGACATAAATCAGATACCATGAACCTTATTGATCCTTTTTCACCAATGGCCTCATAACAAATTCCACATTGTTGAGATGAAAGATAGAATTGTTCATTTGGCGCAGCTCTGAACATTTTATCAAGATTTTCTGTTCCTAATTGACACGCAACTGTTTCGGCCCCATATCCAGAATAATAAGTTACAGTCGCCTTTTCACAATCCGAGAGAGGAGTTAAATACGACAATGCAAATGAAAAGAATAAACAAAATGAAGAGAACATCAAAAAATGACGATTTAAATGGTTATTTTTTAAGTTTCTTTTGCTTTTTTTCGTTGTTTTACTAGATTGGAATATTCCATTCTTTCTTTCGTTTTTTGTTTTTTTTTATAAAGAATTAACAAAATTGTTTTACTTTTTGTTTTTCAATCATTTTGTGTTTTTCGAAATGAAGTTGGAGAAACCTAAAAATATTGTATTGATGAGGTGGTTTTGATTTTAATTTATTTTTAGATCAAACAGAAAAAATTCCCAAATCAACACGTGAGCGTCATTCAAAAAAAAAACGAAAATGATGACAATTTGAAGAAAACTAAATGGCTTCATATGAACTATAAAACTATAATTAAAATTATAAATTATACTATTACAAACCCTTGTAAAGTCAACACGTAAACGACAAGACTTGAAAAACCTCAAAAGAAAAGTTATTTAAACCGCGTTTCATCAATTTAATTCATATTATGAAAACATCTTCTCATCATCATAGGGAGAGAATTTATTAGACTGTTGTGAGTAATTTAGCATTAAAAATGTGTGTGGGCGCTTGTGTTTAATCAACATCGTATTATCGTATTGTGGGAAAACGTGTTAATCAACTTGTGGGCGCTTGTGTTTACACTTCAATGCCAACTGTAAAAGAAACAATTTTTATTTTATTCTTGTCATTCATAATGCATCGATATTTTCATTTCAAATTCAATTTCACACGATTTTTTAACACAAATCAAAACATTTTTTAATTCATTTTTTTGTTATATTATTAATTTTGTTTTTTAAAACTAAAAATAATATTTTTGACTCCATAAAAGTGTTGTTTGCTCATGGGACGGCAAATATAAAATTTGGTGTTATTTTGCAAAGAAAACATTGAATCATTTTTAAAGCCCTGACAGTTTTTGTAAATTTCGGAGTTGAAGTGAAAAGAAATGAACAAAATATGGAACAATTTTGTTTAAATCCAAAAAGTCAAGAAAGAACATTCTTCAGTGGTTTGGAAACTTCGAATTCATTTAAACATAAGAGATACGGTTGGTGATGACAAAATATAAACGAAATTGTTTGGAATGAAATTAATCGTACAAAAATGTTACTTAAAAAGAGTTTTTTGCGATTGATTTTTCATTTGAAGGAAGGCAGCAAGAGTAATAAAAAAACTTATGATGAATGGTTCATAACACTCATTGGGGTTGAATAGGGGAAAAGATTTCAACCAACAAAAATGAATAATAATTAAATGAAAATGTTTTTGACATCATTATTTTAGGGCTGTAGTGTGTTTGAACCAATAATTCAAGGTACTAACTGACAAAAAATAAAAATCTTGAGGTTGAGTTTGTTGGAGATGAATTAATCCTTTTTGTACTCCGTACTGCTTTGCGGTTATAAGGGCACGTTTCTTTTGATCTATTGTCCACTTCTTTTTGTTATAATTTCTTTTAGGTCTACAATTTTCTTCAGATGAAATTGATTTGCTTTGGCAAAGTACATTTCCTAATGGAGTTATGATGGAATTTTCATTAAAAACAACATAGTCACTACCATTCGTAACCGGGTGAAATGCAGACATGGTTGTGTTCATTGAGAACACTTTTTGGGTCTAACAGTTCTTAAGTGCAAAATGTTGTTCAAAATAGCATCGATACGAAAAGAATATTCTTATTATTCCTCCGCATTGTTTTCGTATGCAATAAAGATGATTTTTTTTGTGATGTTTTTCAAAAGAACTTTTGTGGGAAAGCTTTTTACGAATTACTAAAAAAAAACTCACTTCAAAGAAGAATTTATTTTCCATTTGGTCAACTGTTGTTGCTTTAAGTAGTCAGCCCACATCCTTGACCCCATATATCAAAGTAATTTCATTTGAGAAGACCCTTCTATTCCTGATTCAAAACATTTCAAAAAAATTGTGAAAAAGAATTGTTGTTTTATAAAACGAAATTAATTTAATGTTATTGATAAAAAAATGTTGTGGGGCATCACAAAAATGTCAATTAAATTGTGAAGGCAATTAACGCTACCAAGAGTGTTAAAACACCCAAAGCACTATCAATGCAAGTAAAATCTTCATTTGGCCAATAAGCATCACCTCCTTCTTTGTGGCATAAAGTGCATTTTCCTGTTGCAGAGACTTCAACACAATCACTATGTTTGGCAATACATTTTCCTTCAACCAAAGAAGAACTGGCAAGGCAATGAACACACGTAAAATCTGTATCGTAAACTTGGCACGAATCAACGTTCCTATTTTCTTCAATCAAAATACAATTAACTTCAGAATCCTCACACCCACTTATACATTTGGCATCACATTTTAAACACTGATAATCTTTTGTCATGTAATATCCCTTATTACAATCAATGCATTTCTCAGTGTTTTTATCTTTGTTTAAACATGGTATTATTGCACAAAACCCATTTTCCAATATATAGTTATCAGAACAACTTATGCAAGATTCTTTTCCATTTGGATAGCCATATTCGGTGCATCCTTCTCTTTCCAAAAAACAGATGTTTGCTTGTAAGAAGAATCCATCTAAACATCCCTTACATACTGAAGGATTATCACCATCACACGTAGAACAATTATATAAACCACATTTTACACATTCATTATTTAACTTTCCATAACCAGTCAAACAAGTTTCACAACTATTTGGATCATTTCCAACACATGTTTCACACCCAACTGGGGAACATTTAACACAGTCATTCCCAATAATAAGCGAATTAGTTTCAACACAAGAAGAACATTTTGATATATCTCCGTCACAATTATAACAATTAGCTGGATTACATTTCTCACATTTTCCATTAACAAGACCATAACCAACAACACATTTCGAGCATTTACTTTTTTCAGTTGTTTCACAAAGTGGATCTTTCAAACAAATACCCTCTTCTACGACGTAACCTAAGAAACATCGTTCACAAATATCTTTGCTCTCATATTCATAACAAATATCATTTGATCCTTTTAAACACTTTCCATTCTCGGGATAATAACCATATAAACATTCTTCACAAACACCGTTACTTGTGAGGTTATAACAAAACTCATCAACAAGAACACAAATTCCATTTTCATTCTTTGTTCCTATGTCGCATTTATTACATTGCAAACAATTATCTCCATCAATTCCAAGACAATATTTGTTACTTTCTGAACAGTTCATGCATTTTGTTGAACCTCTTAAAAGTCCAGAAATACATGACTTACATTTTCCACTCATTACATAGTCATTACATGTTTCTTTACCAATACTACAAGTTTCTGAAACAAAATCAAACTTATAACCATCAGAACATTTTGTACAATTATTAGTTTTATCGTCAAAACGTTCACATCCCAATTTCCTTTTGTAAATACATTCATTCTCTACTAACATATAATTTGGAATACAAGTAACACACCCACTTTTGTCTTCGGTACAAGTTGAACAATATGCGTTGTTACAAGAGACATCTGAAGAGGCCAAAACAAAATTAATCAAACAGAAAATGAGAATCATCGAAAAGTGAAAAACAAATAGAATTGGGAGTTTTCAACTAATTTAAAAAAATAACAACAAAGAAATTGCCCAACAAAAATACTTTTGAACTGATTTTCCAATAATTTTTTGAAAACAAATAATTTAACGTTGATTTTTGTAAAAATAACTTATTATCAGTACCCCTTTTGATTATTCAAAATCGATCATTGAAATTACTTCTTCTATTGGAATTCTATCTTTTGGTTTTTGTTTCCAACATGATTCAATAACACTTTTCAATGGTTCTTTAACTTCATTTATCATTTTTGGTCTTCTTCCTGAAGATACAGAATCAGCAATATTCCAAGGAAATGGATATTCAGTTTTGGGATAAGCTTCTCTCCAAGTTAGTGTTTCTAACATTGTAATTGCAAATGAATAAACATCACTTGGCATTTTATATTTTTGTCTATTCAGAATTTCAGGTGCCATGTATTTGGGAGTACCAATACCTTTAGTGAAAGTCATATTTGTCATCATCATATTAAGATTTCTTGATGTTCCAAAATCAGTTAATTTGGCATTAACTGGAATATTATCATCAAGCGACACAATTAAAATATTATCAGGTTTAATATCACGATGTAAAATACCATTTGAGTGAAGATATGAAATTCCTTTTGCTGAATCAATCATCATTTTAATTCTCATTTTCATTGTTACAACTGTTTCATTTTCTCTTTTATTCATCAAATCTTGTAATGATCCAAATTGAGCAAATTCAGTTACCATACATATCTTGTTTGGAATAAATACAGCTCCATAGAAATGAATGATATATTCACTTCTAAACTTATCTAACATTGTTACTTCATTTGAAAATTCATCATTCATTTTTTCAGTATTTCCTTGAACTAGTTTTATTTTCTTAATGGCAACTTTATTTCCTCTGAAAGTACCCAAATACACAATTCCAAATGATCCTTCTCCCAATTTCTTATCTTCTTTCAATTCATCTGGATCTAATCTTGTACTTAATTGAGTTATAACTGATAATTTAATTTGAGCAATTTCAGTTTTACCACTTT